>JAAEAF010003054.1:0-113741 GCA_011037195.1 Triatoma infestans | reverse complement strand
CGTGACGGTCATGAATGGTAGTTATCCAGTAACAACTACCATTTGTCATCCAGAAGGTCGCGGAGCCAACGACGTTTCAATCGCCTTGTAGGATTGCCTGGAAGTGTGGTAGAGGAAGGGTTTGGGCGAGAGGATTGGGATGAAGGGGGAGTCTGCTGTGGAATTTCTTCAGATCACAAAAGGAATCTTCAGATCTGTGTGGATTGTATGGTTGGAAACATAATAAGGAGCATCGACTATGCGTCGGAGTATTTTGGACTGCAGGGTTTGTATTCTGTTGAGGTTAGTACGTTTTGTGGTTCCGTAGAGTTCTATCCGTACATCCAGATGGGTGTGAGTAGAGTAAATAACAGGAAATAAACAAATCAAAATATAAATTGAGCTCCTTTTACACCCTATTATCTCAATCTCTGGTAGGCTCTGTATAGTAAATACAGGGGGAAAAAAAAAAATTAAAAATATATATTGAGATGAGATATCTCGGGTGGGCTCTAATTAATAGAAAACAGCAAACATTAAAATATAAATTAAGTGAAAATATTGAGTGGATTGTATATAATATAATGGTGAGCAAAACGTGAAATTAAAATGTTAAAATTATATGGTAAAATGAATTTATAAATTAAATTTAAAAATGGGTAGCAAATATTATCACTTTCAATAAGCCAAAGGAATGGCGCGGAAACCTGCAAGGTTGCCGAGATCTTTGAATAAGTAGTTAGTCCACTTTCCCCTACTGGGTACTTTGTACTAAAACTGTAAAAAAAAAAAAGAAAAAAAGAATTTCAACAGGAGGACACTAAAGAAAAAGAAAGAGAAATTAAAATTCATTTCCTTGGAAGGTTGCAAGAACCGGCTATGCAAAATTGGTGTATACATCGACGATGACAACAAAATGCCCCCAAGATGAAACTAAAAGTAAAATTGCATTTTATAGCTTCCTTCTTATAAACATGCAACTGTATATGGCAAAGTGTCTTCGTTTTAAAATGGCAGGCGGTTTTAATAAAATGATTTATTTTATTTTTTCAGTGAAGACAGACAGATCAAAGCCATCGGCATTAGTTTTTCTAATCTAGAAAATTTAAAAAATGAAAAATATTTACAACTCCCTTATTAGTTTATAGTTCGTGTACCTAAAGCTGATATATTTATTAATCAAACATGATTAAAGGTTCTAGTTTAATGTGAATACTAGAAAGCTGCTAGTATTTTATCCGTCGTAGTCAGATTCCTTTTGTTGCTGACCGGTTTCGGATTCTCATCTATCGTCAGAGCAAATTCACCAAGTTGCGTTGAAGAACTCCCTGTACGAACTTGGTGAATTTGGCTCTGCCAATGGATGAGAATCCAAAACCGGTCAGGAATAGAAGGAATATGCATGCTAAGACTGATAAAAGACCAGATGTTATCCAGCATTGCAGACCCATCCACATATTCAACTAGAAAGAAGCTTAAAAATATCTAGACAAATTTAAAAAATTAATCTGTGGAACAATTACTTTAAATATATCTCTCTCATTGCACATCTCCATAGTCCAATAGACAAATATTTTATTCAACTTGAAATGTTTACTACACCCTTTATTGTACAAAATGATGGAACCAATAACAAAAAAGATGCGCCCCAAAAGTGAATAATAAATCATAAAATCATGTTTTTTCCGAATTTGGTAAATAAAAGTGAAAATTTTTTGCATATAAAGTATACAATAAATATATCAAATATAAAGAAAATTATTGAGCATTTTTTATTTTATTTTATTTTTTTTTTTGAGAAAACTGCTATAAGCATACTGAGTAGGATACAATAGTATGAGTTAGGCAGGAGATTCTTACCGGAAAGCATCTCCAAAAAAATTGAATTTGATGAAATCAATCTGGAAATCTGTGCAGTTAAGCATTTGTGAGATAAAGCGTTTAAATAAAAAATAAAAATTAAAAAAAATCTGATATAAAACAAGACTTACTCTTACTTACTATAAATACAATTAGATTATAGAAATAATTACACTGTAGTCAAGAAGAGAAAGCCACTACTACTGAACATTTACACATTTAACATTTAACATCACAAACTCTTCTCAAGAACGTCATAAACACAATTTTTCCAAGAAAATGTTACAAATAAAAGTGATAGGTATTTATGTGTGTGTGTGTAGTTTAGTATCCGAAGTATAATGGAAATTTTATCTGTTGAAACCGTTTTAAAGAAAAATTTCGAAAATCTGAAAGAAATCATTTAATAAAAGTTGCACTTTAGGTTGATGGTTGTCAAAATCGTTGATGTTAGATGCGATGATAGTACCTAAACAGAATATCGAAAGTTTAAGCTTCCGGCCATTAATTTGTTTTGGTGATATTTTGTTCACACACATATACACACTTTATTAAATTGGCACTTTAGAGGTTGGACTCTGAGTCTTAGGACAACTAGAATCGCTTAAAACCAACTTCAAATGAAAATGACAGGTTTTAATATGATTAAGAAGTCCACCAAGTTTAAAGAAACCAACTGATGGCGTTACCGACAAAATCGCAAGAAATTGAAAACAAAAACAAAAAAATTCAGAATTTTCTTCTGTGAACGACAAAATTTCGGTCAAGCTCGGGAATTTTACCAACAAATTTTGATTCTTGTTAACATTATGGGTGTTTCAGTGTTTTAGTTAATACGAAATACTTTAAACGTCAATCTAGAACTAAGTCCAAAGTCAATTTTACCGGAATAATTTTACAATTCGAAGCAAAATAACTAATTGTTGTTGTGGTGGTTGGTTCCGCAAAGCTGGAAAGCATAAGAGATATTTTCCGTGTGATAGCGGAATGCTTCATTTTGAGATCATCGACCGGTTTCGGGCGTTCGCCCATCTTCAGGATGCGTTTTTCAGACAGCGGGACAACACAGACTTGCACAGAGAAAATTTAAAAAATTAATCAATCGATCAATTAATCAATATAGTGTGTAAACTGAATTTGCTCTGTGCAAGTATGTGTTGTCACAGTGTCTGAAATACGCCCGAAACTTGTCGATAACTACAAAATGAAGCAGGCTACCACGGAAAATATCTCTGATGACAAAATAACTAAGTTGTATAATAATATGTGAATATATACAATGTTTTAAATAAAAAAACCGTTAGAGCTGTTTTTTGCGGAGGGTGGGGGGAAAATAGCAAAAACTGAGGAAATAAAGCGGTTTTTTTTTCTTCGGATGCCAAACTTTTTTTTTACCAAAAGGAATATTAAGTTTGAAATTATTGAATATGTGGATAATATTTTACACGTCGTCGTAGCATGTATATTTTTCTTATATTCGTGACCAGTTTCGGATTTTCATCCATTATAAGATGAAATTAATTAAGTTTGTGTAGTGAGTTCACGTAAAACACACAATAAGTGTAAACTTTAAAACATTCTTTACATAATCTGGCGACTGAAAACTTACAATTATTTTATTAGTATAATGGATGTGTAGGGTGGAGAGAATTTGTGTGGTTGATGAATCAACAAGAAGACTTGGTTAACACTGGTTAACTAATATATTAATAAGTAGACATAGACTGCCTGGACTTTACAATAAAGAAATGTTAAAGGTAGAGTGGTCAGAGTAATGACACCTACAGATTGGATGTATTGAACTGAATTTTCAACTGTGTTTTTATGGATTGTCCGTCGCTATAATTATACAGTTTCTCCCAATCCAGTCCGAGAGTGTGATTTTGGGTTTTGTTTCTCCTTGACTCTCTTTGCTGATACATCATCGCCTCTCCTGAACAAATTTTTCATGTGTGAAAAATTTGAGCGTGCGGATGAGTGTATGTGTGTAGCACATCTTGTTTGGGTACGAGTTTGTTGCAGCTAGCTTTGCTAGCTTTGCACTTTTTGGGTTGTTTAAACTAGCTAAGCTAATGGAGACTAGGCTTTGATGCAGAAAGCTAGTGATGAAGCTGTTGCGAGCTAGCCAGGGATATTAAAAGTTAGCAATGATGATGAAAACTAGCTCTGCTGTAGCAGCTAGTTTCTCCCACTCCAATCCGAGAGTGTTATTTTGGGTTTTGTTTCTCCTTTACTCTATTTGCTGTTTCTCCTTCACTCTCTTCGCTGTTACATTAGCAAAATCAGCAAATTTATTTTCTAAGCCTTATTAGCATTCCATGGATAATATACTTCCATTCTACTTCTGTATACTGAGACCTAATTTCAAGGATTCCTTCCCACTGAGGGGCATTTTGAATTACATTCTTATTTATAGAGTATTTTGTTTTAGTTTTTATTTTGACCAGAAATAGAAACTTAAAAAAAAAACTGCTCTCAGTCAATTTTATTCATTAGTTGATTAAAATCTAAACAAGGAAAAAAAGGATGCTAAGATATATATATATAAAGTGACTGTTAAATCGTGTGGTAGTAAAATATCCAATTGATTTTTATGTTCAATTCCGTTTAGATTTTTTAAAGAGGGGAAAAATTGTGTGTTGTACCAACATATATACAACTTCATTTTATATACAAGAAACATAATGAGATGAAAAGGACTGTAAGATAGGGACTGCACGGGGTATAAATATAAGATGCTGGTTTCAGATGTAATTGTAAATGAGGACATTGACTCGTCCATATCTCTCTCTCACAAACTCTTTCTTTCTCACACTAACTGGGCTCTCACTCCCCTCCCCCCCCAAAGTTTTATGACCACACTAAAGCAGTAATATAAAAATACTAAATTGACTGTTTGGTCCACTCTATTCTGGAAGAAATAATAATAATAAAAAATAAAAAATGTGAACATTGGAAACATGTACGGATGGGGTATTATAGCGCTAAGTGGTATGCTAAGCACATTCACTTTTAATAATAGTTATAAGCATTTGCAATAAGCATATCATAAAAGTAATCAACTAAACAAGATGATTCGTACGTTTTTCAAGGAATGTACATTACTAAATATGCGCAACTCGGGTTAAAGATCTAATTAAAAAGAAACAAAACAAATGAATATTTAACTAGCACAACTAAACTATATATATATATATATTCAAAAATAAATTTAAAAAAAACAAAACGAAAAAACCAGGGTGGGGTTTAAAAATATACTTTATATATATATATATATAAACTAACTACTAGATAAAAAAAACAACGAAATAAATAAAAAACTTTTTTCCACAAGTAATGGTTCCTTCATTAAATTATTAGCCTGTGGCTAAATCCTTGAGTTGCGGAATTTAGTTACCCTTCAGCGATACGAACAAAGTAATGGAATTCTTCTCATGATGTTTAATTCAGTTTTTGCAACACCAAAAACTCCTTTATTTAAAAAAAGAAATAAAAACTATTATATTTCATTAAAAAAATAAAAAAAATAAATAATAAAGGGCAATTTATTTTTTTTATTATTTTTTTTAATTAACCTAACTATTTTAGCAACCTAGTTCAAGGAAATCATACAAAGATTGGCTACGAAATTGATTTTTTAGCTATTCATCTCTGTGTCATTAAATGCCACGGTACATTTATAAAGTGAGAAGGCTCCCTTCGAACTGACAAAAATGTAAAGCAAATAATGTTTTAGACCCAGGTCCAGTGGACTAACCACTTTAGTGATCTTGGCATCCTTACGAGTATCCCAGCTTAACGACAAGAACTATACGTAAACGAATTCCACGCTCACACATTGCACATGAACCTAGTAGTTGATGTGTGCGCAACTGCTTGAGTTTAACGCGTACACGCAGAGGCAAACACTAGCTCACTATCACACATACACACACACACCCACGCACGCAGTCACTAACAAGTACACGTTCTATATATGAGCACTAACTAGAACTAGAATAGGGAGTATCTTCAGTTTAGCCGCTAGATCTTTCACGTCGCAGAGAATTTGATTTTATGGCTCTCCTTCTGTTCCAGAGTGCAAGGCAAATATTAGCATTTTCAGGTTTTGCAAGAAGAAGAAGAAGAAGAACGTTACAATATCCATATTGTTCCATTGTATGTGAAATGCCATATTGCATAATTAGCTTAAGTTAAAAAAAAAAAACCAAGGTCGTAAAGTTTACGTCTTATTTCTGAACAAAGAGACTAAATGGATGTACCACAGTTAGTGCAACTATAGGCTGGCAAGTCATGGAAGCTAGAGGCTGGTTGAATCTTGTTTTAAGTATCATGAGCATAAGTATCATGATTTAAAGCTTATTCTTCGATGTCGGAATAAACTCTATCTTCAGTTTTCCCTAATAAATAATCCCATATAAACAGAAATATTTATTTTTTTACATTGTAAAACTATTCCAAGTTAAAAAATACAAACTGTATGCAAAATATATATTAAAAAAATGTCTCCTTTGATAAATTCAAATCAACCTTAATTATTAATTAACTAATGTATGTGGTTATTATGATGACGCATAACTACGCTAAATAAAGCGTATCTGTATAGACAAAAATATTAATCATATATGTTGACCATTCCTCAATAATACATTCAATATATACGTTATTTATTCATAAAAATTCAAATATCAACAGCTAATAACGTATAGATATTTATAGAAGTATGAATATTGGTGGAGATCGCATTTTTTTTTTTTTTTTATTAATTTTTGTATTAGACTTTTCGATTTGCACAAGAAAGAAAACTGGTTTGTGACAAAAATCAATTGAATTTCTAAATTTTCTTTTATATCTATTCGGCAAAATACACACACACACACACAAATTTGAATTTATATTTTTCTGGAATATTTATTTAATAATATCACTTTTTATTAAATATTATCAGATTTTATAGTATTAATGATTTATGTAGTGCTAACAGAATTCTTGGTCTATATTAATATAAATTAAAAAAAAAAATAACGAATTAACCAGGTCATTGGATCAACGGATTTAACAACAAATTTTTTATTCTCAGCAATAAAAAAGACTTTAGCCAATTTTGTGCGGAAGATGTTCGAAAATCTGGAACTTTTTCTTACTACACTTAATTCAATCAAAAGTCGACAAGCATTCTCATCTAAATTTGGATTTGCGCACAAAGTTGCCCTAACAAAAATTTAATGTAAGTGGGCGGTAAAAGTACATTCTCTACACTTGGGTAGGAAGAAAATAGGATTACATTATAGTTTGGATCAGGGATTCTCAAAGTGGAGACCACGGTTTCTGTGGAGAGGGGAGGAGTTGAACAAACGAGGTATAATAAAATGTAAAGTCATTAAATAATTACAGATGAAAATAGGAAACAAAAGATTTATTACTTGATCGGATGTTCATTTTAAGAGCATTTTTTTTCTTATAATACCTAATTCATGAAAAAATAAAATTGTTGTGGTGGTTGGTTCCGCAGAGCTGGAAAGCATCAGAGACATTTTCCGTGGTAGCCTGCTTCGTTTTGTGGTCATCGACCGATTTCGGGAGTTCGCCCATCTTCAGGATGCGTTTTCAGACAGTGTGACAACACAGACTGCACAGAGCAAATTCAGTTTTTTAACACACTGACTGTGTTTTTACTGTATTTAAAAGTCTTTTAAGTTTTAAATACCGTTAAAAACACAAGTCAGTGTGTAAAACTAAATTTGCTCTGTGCAAGTCTGTGTTGTCACACTGTCTGTAAAACGCATCCTGAAGATGGGCGAACTCCCGAAAATCGGTCGATGACCACAAAACGAAGCAGGCTACCACGGAAAATGGCTCTGAAAATATAAAATATTACAAAAATTTATTTTTTATACAATACTCTGCAGGAACATTCCTCTCATTGTACTAAAGGAACCAGGATGCTACTAAAAAAGTTAGTGAATCTTGGGCTAGGCGCTTTCATCAAAAACCTGAATACCACTGAAATCTTATTATCACAGATATGCCATGAACCGTTCAGGCAAAAAAAAAAAAATGATACAATTAAAAGTGACTTGTTTAAATTTTGCGTAGTCAGTACGCGAAGTTTAAAGAAAAACGTTGAAGCCGCTTCGAGCAATTGAAAAGCTCAGAAAACTGTTCTGTACAGTACACACTTCCGGTCCAACGGATTTCCAACAAATTTGGAATTTTACCCTAGTTAGATAGTACGAATATATTTACAGATAGTATACGAAATGTAAAATAAATTGTTTTCGATAAAATCGAGGAAAAATTAAATAAATAAAAAAAATATTATTAACTAGTTTTAGTAGACTTCAAATTTATCCTTCCGGTGGTAGCTCAATTTCGAAAATTTGACAATATTATGGTACTTCCTTTTTATAGCCGGAAGAAAAATTGAAAATCTTTCTAGTAAAAATTATCGCAATAGATATAATATGTTGTTTAGTGAGCATGTATTATGGATACGATGATAGAACGCTGAAGGTTTGAAAACAATCTAAACTGAGAGACGAGTTTTAAGGATGGGAATAGTAGCGTCTCTCACTACACAGTCCATCCCTTCCTTCATCTCTTTATAACAGCATTGGAGAAGAGGAAGGAGTAGAGAGACTGGATGAAGGCTGGGAAGATTGAGCGAAAGGATACCCTTGCCGTTAATATAATATCATTTCTTTACCACTAGCATGTTTCTCAAACTGCCACTTATTTCAATGACAAAATTGAGGGCTACTTCTTACTAAGTGGGGGATTTACTTAACTGCTATTACCGCTTGATCTCCAACTGTATCATACACACCCACACACACACACACAAACAACGCCAAATACCAAAAAGAATTATGAATTTAATTATGGATTTAAAGGGGGCATTTAATTTTTTCTTTTTGTATTTTATTTTTTTGTACCTCTTTCTTTTAATACAATAATAAAGCACCGTGATTATCATCGCAACAGATTTTTGTTTATTTTCCACGAGGAACATTCCGATTTTGTCTCAAATTTTCAAAGTTGATTTCTTGACGGCTACAACGATTTTCTTTAAACTTCGCATAATTAAACACATAAATGACCTTGAAATATTTTTTCAAGAATGATTATTTTTTTGGATAGTTCTGAGTGCGCTGCAACGTTAAGCTTCCCTCTAAAGTAGAATGTACGGTTGTTCCATATATATATATAAAATTTTTAGGATATATTAATTAAAAGTATTGCTATAATTCTATGTTTAAAGAAATTGGAAGTATGACTTTACTGAATAAGTGTCTTGAGATTTTCAGAATTTTTTGTTGAAAAAAAAGAGCTAAAAATTAAAATAAAATCTGTTGCATAATGGTCTAACCGTTTTTCTTTTAATCATTTCTTAACTTCCCCATGCAATAAATATTATTCAAACTTGCCAAGTTTTATTACAATTTATCCTACAACTGGGCGATGAATTGCCCAAGATACTGCGGTACTATGGAGGCGTTTTTCAGATAGCCTTGGGGGACTATTTGTGAATATTAGACTTGTGTACAAGATCACACTAAACATAAGTTCAACACAGCGATCACAAAGATACTTTTGAATCGCGCTGTGGGCCGTTGGGAGTAATCATTCCCTTTCCTTATTCTATTGCGTTCTACTACAATTTAATTCACCATAACATTAAGCAGGCGGTGTAATAAAGATTTTTGTGGAAGTTGTACTTACTTATCACTAATATAATGAATAAAGCAAGGACTTTACAGTAAAACGAAAGAAAGAGAAAGAATAGCGTAAGGCTAATAAAGTGACGTGACAGACAAGGCTGGTAGAATGTTGCCATCTTGACGGTTGATAATACACTACCCCTGATTAAGAAAACTCTGATTCCTTTTATTTGTGATTGAGCTACTCTTCAATTCCCATTCTTTAACTTTGTTTGGGGTAGGGTAGGCGGGTCTTGACTAGTCTAGGGTGTAATGTTGAGGTAGTTGTCAAAGGAGACACTGCTATGTTCCCTTAGTCTTTTTTCCTAAGTGGATAAGTGGATGCATTTGAATTTTGAACGAGCCTATTTAGAGAAGCCTAACGATACAGATCTAGAAGAACTAGATTTGTGGCTATTTGTGGTTGAGCTACCCTTCAATTCCCATTCTTTAACTTTGTTAGGGGTAGAGTAGGCGGGTCTTGACTAGTCTAGGGTGTAATGTTGAGGTAATTGTCAAAGGAGACACTGCTATGTTCCCTTGTCTTTTTTCCTAAGTGGATAAGTGGATGCATTTGAATTTTGAACGAGCCTATTTAGAGAAGCCTAACGATACAGATCTAGAAGAACTAGATTTGTGGCTATTTGTGGTTGAGCTACCCTTCAATTCCCATTCTTTAACTTTGTTAGGGGTAGAGTAGGCGGGTCTTGACTAGTCTAGGGTGTAATGTTGAGGTAATTGTCAAAGGAGACACTGCTATGTTCCCTTGTCTTTTTTCCTAAGTGGATAAGTGGATGCATTTGAATTTTGAACGAGCCTATTTAGAGAAGCCTAACGATACAGATCTAGAAGAACTAGATTTGTGGCTATTTGTGGTTGAGCTACCCTTCAATTCCCATTCTTTAACTTTGTTAGGGGTAGAGTAGGCGGGTCTTGACTAGTTAGGGTGTAATGTTGAGGTAGTTGTCAAAGGAGACACTGCTATGTTCCCTTTTCCTTTATCCTAAGTGGATAAGTGGATGGCTTTGAATTTTGAACGAGCCTATTTAGAGAAGCCTAACTATACAGATCTAGAAGAACTACTCTGATAGTTCATTTTCCTATTAAAAAAATCTTACAGATAAAAGGCAAAATAAGCAGTTATTACATTTTGTTTGAAAAAAATCGTTGAAGCTGATTTCGAAAAAAATTGCGGAAACCCTTATCCTCCAAAAAAAAATTATTCAGTAAAATCAGATCAGTATTCCGGCTGTCAGATTTTAAACTGAAACCACCTTTACAGATCTAGAGGTGATTGCTATGCTCAGAGGATTTCTAAATAGACATTTCCAGGCAGGCACTGAAACATCGACTGCAAAACTGCTAGTGTAAATATAGTTCTACAGTATCTTAAGCAGATAACTTGGAAGATTTTGGAGAAGAAAAAAAGCTGTGGAAATACGATGTAAAGAAGTATTTCCCCTTTAGAGTCTATGTTTCTAGTTCTCTCCAGATCAACTGTTAAAGCTAACCTGACGGTATTGCGTGTGTATGTGTGCGTGTGTCGTTAAGACATATTGACAAATTGAGGCAAGTGTTATGGCCAGTGAACCTGTTCCTCAGCATTCTCTTCTTGAACTTCTTCTTCTTCTTCTACAAGGCACAATGTTTCCTTCTTCTTCCTTTCTATTCTTAACTAGACGGTGGTTAACTTCTCTTCCGCACTTCACCACTATATACAACACACATTCACACACACTCACACATATGTATAAAAGTGTCGCCTATGCTTTCCTATTAGTGCAGGAAGGTATACTATTGACAACCACAAACCTTCTCTTGTCGAATAAATAGATCTACACCAATGACACGTAGAGGCCAATCCAGCAATACCAATACCAAACACCAAACACTTGCCAATTCTGCCTATTATTGGCATAAAAACTGACTATATATACACACCAACTGAAACGACAGTAGTAGTATTTTTCAACTTTGTCCAACTTTACAAATTTTACATGACAAACGCTAATTGCCTGCTATTTGAATGACATACTTGAATATAAGCAAGGATATTACCTGCCAAACTTACTGGCTGGCCGACCATTCACTAGTTTGTATTTCTATTGCATAATTCATTGATTATTTAAGTTTTCAGTTATTTCTGTCAAATAAATAAGGGTTATTAAATAACTTTTTAAGTATTTTTTTAGTAAATTACGACCGGCCCATTCTCCTTATTCCAAGTGTCTTTTATTTTTGAAGAGGCCATTGCTTTACCAAACTCTTCCTTAATCCATTGATTATTAAAATTTAATTAGCAAACAAAAGCAAAAAAAGAGACTATCTTTTACTGCACATTAATACAATTATAAAATTGACAGTCATTAAACTTAGAATTTTTACTCATTTGACCTCATGTAAATATACAAATAGGGATACAACTATTATTCAAGCACGCAGTAGTTGAAGTAATTACACTGTAGTTAAGAAAATGGAGCTAATAAAATTAAAAACCCAAATTAATTTTTCCAATCAAAACGTCATTGATACTTCACAAAGCTTAGAATTAATATTTGTAGAAAAATGTAACTAATATGTTTTATATCTACGAGTATTGCTGTTAGCATTCCGAAGGTTTAAAGAAAATGTAGTAACCGTTTCTTGTCAAAAATCAAAAACCTATTCGGCAAAGGCATATTTTGCGGTAAACCATTTTTTTTTTCAAATTTGATATTGTAGCAATGCTCCACAATGTACAATAAAATTACATACGTATGTGGCAAACTACCCACTGTGCAATTATTTATAGGAAAGTTTAAACGTTGTTACAACTGACCCAGAAATCCCCGAAGATCAATTTGCCTGGAAAAATGCTTTAAATAAATGTAATAGGAATAGAGACATGAAAAATTGTGTAAATAGTACATGAAGATTAAAGAAAAATCATTTTTGAGTGCCAAAAATTGTAAAAACTATTCAGTAAAGACGACTAAAGCTTGATGTGTTATTTTTTTTTTTTCCAAATACCTTATTAAAGAAAAAAAATAATGACGCAATTAAGATTTTTTTACTTTCTCTTCCTAGTTAGAGGAAGTATTGCAACCGTGCCAAATTTTCGATATCGAGTTTTCACCGGAATATCCGTTTTGGGGTCTTCTGAGTCCAAAAAAGTGGTTTAGAAAATGGACTGTGTGTGTATGTGTGTGTGTGTGTTTATGTGTATCTGGATAGCATAGCACAAAAACGAAAAATCGTCGAACCTTCAAACTTCATATTCCGATTAGATATCACTTTGGGATCCGACAGTACGCGTTATCTATAAAAATTCCTCAACCGGAAATACCACTTTGCAAGTTGTTTTCGTTTTACATTTTTTGCAATTTTCTGAAAAATGACTCCACATTTTTTTTCAAACTTATAGATCAATAATTACAAGTATAATGATGAAAAACTTTTATTTAAAACATTTCTCTGGGAAAATTCATTTAAGGGCATTTTTAGGGGAGAAGTGGGGTTATGTTTTTTTTCTCTCAAGTGCTATTTCAGTTTACTATACAATTCTGTCATCTAAATAATATTAATTAGAATTAAATGTGTTGTTGAAATTCCGAGTTTGAAAAAAATCGGATGACCATAAGTGCGTTTTTAATGAAATATATTTTTCAGTTTTCTGGTATTTTCTCGAAATCGGCTATAACGATTTTCATTTAAACTAGTAATGTACACTACACATATAAAGAGCTACAACTTTTATTTGAAACATTTTGTAAAATGTTTGTAAAATCATATAAAAGGGCATTTGGGATGGTGTTATTTTTTTCTCTAACATAGCTGATTATACATACATTTCTACCATCCGAACAAAATTAATTAGAAATTAATAGATGGCCAAAATTCCGAGTTTCAAGACAATTAGTAATCCGGAAGTGCGTTTTTAGTGAACAGTTTTTTTTTTAGTTTTCGACGAACGCCGACGAATTTCATTAAATTCGGTATACTAACTATAAAATTTGTCAATTAGATTTTAAACTGGAGTAAGAGAAAGCTGTGTATCACACCAAATTTCGTCCATCATACTCAGCTTACTTCAAATTTTGTAGTTCCGGTGAACAAACTCAGTTTCAAATATTTAACAGGATTGCCATAACACTTTCTGTTACAGTAGTAAAAGAAAGTAAAAAAGGGTTTAAGAATTATTAAAAACATTGCTTTGCCTGAGGAATTTCCAAAATTGAAGATCTTAGTTTAATAGAAATAGAAATGCTTGCTGATAGGTTGAAAACATTTTAGAATTCCCATAAATGAAAGAGTAAAAATTTGTTTTTGTTTTGTTTCATCAAATTATAATTTTAAACTATATGGTATATTTGGAAAAGGATAAACTAATGAGAATATGGTAAACTAATGAATACATTACTGTCTTTATATTGCAGTGTGTGTCTTGTTTTTGTTTTTTTTTTGCGGTGTGAAAAGTAATTATACGATTGTGCGCGCGGTGATACCTTTGGTAAGGAAAGGTATAGGGTAGTGGTGGTAAACCTGTTTCTGATGGATCTGATATAACTTCAAAGTGTGGTATGTAGTGTGTTTATATGTGAGTATGTGTATGTTTGGCGGCAGAACTTGGCGGCCCGGTGAGATATGGAGCCCCGAGGGCAGTACCACTCTCTGTTTCTTATCCTTTAGTCTTCAACCCTACCGCCTCTGTACTGTTCTCTAACCTGCTGCAGTTAAAAAACCTCAGCCAACTATTCTACGTGTGCGTGCTACAAGCTCTCTTCCAAAGAGGTGCCAAGAGTGCTGTCGTAATAAATAACCAGAGCTGGGGTACAGACGCACTTCGCACGCGTACTACTTGACTCAAAGAATAAGAGAGATAGTAAGATAGTAGAAGGAATAAAAAGATGTAAAAAAAATAAAAGAAAAAACATTAGAAGGAAGCTGAAGTGTTAAAAAACGAGAGGCAACATACAAAGAATCCAAACTGTGAAGTGTAGACAACATTCAGCATAGCTGAATCTAAAATCCAGCATCCACGGCACCTACCAATCTGGTCACTAATTTCTGTTACTTAACTTCATTTATCAATTTGGAACTCCTCACTTGTAAGAACAAGTGAAGCTAAGTTCTAACGTACATAAGAAAACTCGGAGCTGTTGGTAAAACTTTAAAATATAGAGCTTAAGGAAGAAAACATTCTTACTCATATTTTTTTCTTCCCGGCGCATCGACAGCAGTGGTCATTAGCGCCTCTCACACAGTTTTTCTTCTCGAACTTTGTCCTCAAAAGCTGGGATGGCACTATTCTTCATTACCTTATGGCAACCATCGCAATACCTTGTCTAACAAGGTAGGTGGTGCTTCCGGTTTATATCACAGTTCCACACAACCCCTTTTACATCATCGAACCGGTCGACGAGAGGGAGTGCGGATATCTTGGTTGTGCCATCCCTTTATCTGCGAATCATTTGGATGGTGTATTCTTACTGATAAATAAGTGTATTGATAAAACTCTAATTGAGTTTCTTGCCTATACTGCTTTTGATTGTATTTCACTTTTTTATTCACATTTTCAAACTCACTTTTATCTTCTAAGATCTTAAACTTACTATCAGATAGGCTCTCAACTCTTTTTCATTTTATATTTTCTTTTCTTATTTTCTAAAGGCTAAGTTGGGGAATACTTTAGTAAATTTTCTTCTCACTGAAAGTTTCCTAAATCTATTTTGGGTGTTGTACTCATAAATATTCCTACACCCCTTAAAATGAATTAAATCTAAAAAATATATACACTATTTACCCTCATTCACACAGTCATTTACGCCATTCACACTAATAAATACATGCACACTAATAAATACGATTGTACTAATAAATATATGCATACTAATAAA
Organism: Triatoma infestans; assembly: GCA_011037195.1. NCBI lineage: Eukaryota > Metazoa > Arthropoda > Insecta > Hemiptera > Reduviidae > Triatoma > Triatoma infestans. The sequence goes on along the minus strand of JAAEAF010003054.1, from coordinate 98,326 downwards.
TACAAGCAAAACTACATTCACATAGAGGGGAGAGTACTCGATATTTCTCTCCCCTTTTATTAAACCTAACTTAAACCTAGCCTAGACTTTATAGTAATATCCAGTTCTTTTCAAAAAAGCAAATAGCCTCGTTTTATACGAAGACCCTTCTACCAACACGGACGAAAATCATGTGGCAGGGCTGCCTGTTCCCTATAGTGTCGAATGCCTGACATCCTTCCAATATGTGATTAATTAAACATTTAAATCGTCGCCGCCCTAGCGTTTATAATAGCTTTTCCCTTTCATTACGCTGAACACAACTGAAAACAACTGCAACTGGACCAAAACATCGACTCAAAAAAAAAAAATTCTGATGTGTAACACTTACACGACTTTCCCTTACTCCCACAACAATACCGCTCTAAATCAATCTTTTTAGCAAAATGTTTCAAATAAAAGTGATACATTTCTATCTGTGCAGCTTGCATTCCAAATTTAAAGAAAATCATTGTAACCGTTTCTGATAAAATTTCAAAAAAAACTAAAAGCCCTATTTTGTTGGATGTGGATAGGTTTGCCAAATGAGACGCTTCTCTCCCTTTCATTGGTCCCAAGTCTGCTGTTGGTGTGTCTCTGGCACATGTCTATCACGCTTCCAGACATGGATGACCTCACAAACAGTGGTTGTCGGCAGTCTAAGATGCTCATTGGGGTCCGGACGGAGCTTTGAGTTTGGGGGAGGGGTCCGGTGTCTTTCACGTACCTCTCTCAGGCATCTGGTTGGTTTTCCTCGCTGGGGCATTGTGCTTAAGGAAACATTCTATATAAGGGGACTCAATGCCTGAACCCCTTTTGTAGAGTTTGTGAGACGGAGGAGGAAACACCCATATGCACTAATGACAGACTGTTTGGGCCGTGTGAAGAGATTAGGTTTAGGACCTATCCGGAATAGAATCTTAGAGGATTTTAAGCTATGTCCTTTTAAGGTTTTGGTCCGATTTGTTCGGTCTGTGGTGAAACTTAGATGGGTAAAACCTGGGACTGGACTTTTGTTCCAGACCCAGTAGTTGTTATTCTTTAGGGGTAGCTATATGGGCCCAGGGAGGCTTTGGATAGCGTAGGGTTTCGCCATCCCCTTTATTGAATAAAAATAATAATAAGCCTTATTTTTGCAAAAATTACACTTCCGATTAAACTATTTTTTTCTTTCCAAATTTGGAATTCCGGATTCCGCAATTTTCATATTTTAACCGAAATTTTTCGTGTCAATTAGATGCAGTGTTAGCATCAAAAAGGAACATCATGTTTGAAAACTTCCTGCTTCTTAATTTTTGAGAGATTTTGTTCACACAAACAAAAACACACACACACACACACAAATAGTACATATACATGCAGACCATGCATTACAAAAAACATGTTTACCCGATCTCAATATATTTCCTCTATTACTGTTATAAATAGATATACTAAAACACTCAAAAATAAAAGCAGCTAGATTTTCTAAAATACGTTAAATACCAAATTAATTAACAGACACCATCGTAAAAAATAATTCATAAAGCTTACGTCACCAGTAATTTAAAAACATAAAATTGTAGTTGAGTTTTTTTTTTTGTAAACATTATTTTATAATAAGATATTATAGTAGTGAAGCTGTAAACATGGTAATGTTACAGTACACTTTATATATATACCTCTTTGGTATTAAAATTAAGAGATATCACAGAGAGCCTTAGTAGCTAGACAGTAATGTTACTTCCGCAAGCCGTCCAAAATATTACTTTTAAATAAAATATATTCTCGTTAACTATTTATTACAGTGATAAATCTTGTATAAAATGGTTGTTAGGCTTAGTTGAAAATGATTTAAGTGGCATTTAATTTTTTTTTTCTCATATTTTTATTTTTATGCTTTGGCTAGTACTATATTTTTTTTTATGAGCTTATTTGGCTTTTTTAGGATGTAGATAGTACGAAATTCCCAAAAGCAGTATTACTTCCATAATAATAAAAAATATTTCAGTTTAAATAAAACACCAATAAGCAGTAAATGGCAATTGTTTTTCAAAAATTTTCCCTTTCTCCAAAAAGCTACAAAAATCTTTGTCCGTTTGTTATTTGCGGCGTTAAGATTTCTTATAGTATTTCCGGTTAGTATGAAAAAATGTAGTGAATGTTGCATGCATTATTCTGTTTAAATGGTATCATCGCATCTGGCAAGAAGGTTTCGATCAGAATGCGAGAATCTCCTTTATTTCATCACAATAGACACATTCTTAATACTACTGAATGTATAATTTAATTTTCAGCGTTCCAGTTGTATTTTATTGTCCCAATAACTGTACACTCGACTAATGAATAAGCAGTCGGAGTGGTTTTGTATCTTCTTCTTCTTATTGTTATTATTATTTATCTGTGGAGAGGGACCAAACCCTACGCTATCCAAAGCCCCACTGGGCCCATATAGCTACCCCAGGAAAAACAACAACAAACCCCTAATCCATCTAAGATTCACCGCAGTCCGCACAAATCAGACAATAACCTTAAGGGGAAATAGCCTAAGCTCTTCCACAGACATCCTGTCCCGACCAAAGGTCCTGAACCTGATCTCCTCACAACCCAGACAATCTGTTATTAGAAGAATGGGTGTTTACTCCTCTGTCTCACAGACTCTACAAAATGGATCCGACGAACCCAATGGAAGTCCCATAACGTAGAGATGTCTCCTTAAACCACAATGTCCAGTAAGGGATCCGACCAGATGCCTGAGAAAGCTCTGTGAAAGACACAGCAATGTCTCACTAATAGCCCAGCCCTGTCCGGCCCCCCTGATGAGCATTTTGGACTGCCGACAACCAACTGAGCTCATCCATAAGGATGAATGCTGTGAAGCTGTCCATGATTGGAAGCCAGACAGATATGTGCCAGAATACACGCCAATAGCAGGCTCGGGACCAATGAAAGGGACAGAAAGGCGCCTAATTTGGCAAACCTATCCACCTCCTCATTCCTCAAAATTCCCATGTGACCCGGTACCCAGACTAGAAGCACCATCCTTCAGAGAAGAAAGCTCTTCCAGTTTTTTAGAACATTCTAACACCAACCTAGAAGTGAAGACACAAACTCAGCGCCTTCAGTGCAGCTTGGCTGTTCGAGCAGATACAAACACCTTTTACGTGGTTCTATCTTAAAAATAACAGATAATATAAAAATAAATTTGAGTGAAGAATAAATTGATAAAAACAACCAATTACAGTTAGAGATTTGTGTAATTAAGAAAGCGATGGCAGCGGGAGAGAGAGAGAGAGATAACGCCCAGCTGGCTTTAATAGAAATAAGAAATAAAAAGTAATATAAAATAAAGCTGCATTAGTTCCATTGATATTTTATTGCTTTAATTTCAACAACTGTGCTAATTTTTTTTCCTACACTACATTATAATACCATTAACAAGCAGCAACCATGGACTTTACCCCATTTTGAACACCCGGTTAATTTGTCCTTGGCTAACTTTCCAAGCCTAAGGCATAACAACAAATAATAACTTTGCCTAAAGCTATATAACTTTAGGCTTTAATAATGAACCTACAAAAAACCATTAACAAAGCCTCTAGGATATAAAAAAATTAAAAAAAAAAAAAACAACTTTGAGCGAAATTTATTTAAAACATACATACACAAACATAAATAATTCGACCTTTCTAAAATTAAAAAAAAGAAAGATAAAATCAAATAATTTAACAACATCAACAACAACAACAAAAATGGTCTCGTGTGATGTACTAATGATTTAGGAGAAAATATTTAATTGATACAGTTTCTTCAAATTTTAAAACTCACAAATTTCTACACTGCATTAATTATGTTTGTTTATTTTTAAAATAACATTATTGTAGTGGAATCAATTGTCGTGATTCCTGAGGTATGAAGTTAGATGTCTTGAAGAGAGATTTATTAGGCGGAAGTTAGTTTAGAGAGTTATTGCTAACTTCATAATTTATAAATAAATAATTTTAAGAGTTAAATAACAAATAATTTAAAATGATTATAATAAATCAACTAATATGCACAACTAAGAAAATAATTATATGTAAAACATTGTATAGGGACGCGCTCTGAACTCAAGTATAACTGCTGCTGTAAAATGATACTGATATAATAATGTGGCTACTCGTATAATGATGATGATATAATGATCCCCTCCTCCAGTGAGGCGAAGTTTATATTAGTCTTACTCACACACTGTCAAGTGTGTAAGTAAGTTCTCACACAAAGACATCTCTAGTAGCGTGCGACCTTGTGCGACCTTGGTTAGGTCGGCGACCAGTGATTCAGGTCAGTGGCCAGCTTTGGTCGCCCATCGGCGACTTTCAAAGACCAGGTGGCTTCTGTTCAATAGAAAGGGCTTTATCGGTGCTTGTCTTTGATACCTTTGTATTGAAAAGGCAGCAGCCAGCTGTGGGGCCACTAGTTATAAATTATTCTTTCCTTTTGTTATATTTGTGAAGGCTTTGACATTGCTATGTCATTACATTATTAATTAATATAAGAATAAAAATTATGTATAGTTTGATGAAATTTAATGCAAAGTATGAATGTACCTTATGAGTATGCCCAGGTTTAACGTCAATTACTTTGATTCAAAACAACACATGTCCATGAAGTGCTCCCAGAATTTTTGGTGGCAAAGACTGCGGCAGGCATAAATTAACTTAAAAATTAAACAAACAAAAAAATCAAGTCGAAAAAACTGTCATCTACCGAACAACTTCTAAAGCATTTCATATAGTTAATACATACAAACTAAAAAAATAAAAATAAATAAAAAAACAACCAGGTTCATAATAGCGTTCATAAAACGTTGGGACATTGTCACATGAAATGGAAACGGTTGTCCTTCTGACACTGACCAAATGAGAAAACTCTTTGCGGCTGAAATAAAGTCAAATCTTCCTTATCAGATCTTATAAAATAGATTTCAATCCCATCTATTTCTTTATCCTTTTTTTTTTTCTAGTTTGGTAGGTTAGGTATGTCCTGGCTATATCTTGTCAGATTGAAAGTCCCTTGTAAGTTAGTAGCAAGAAATAAAAGAAATAACAAAGACGAAAGGAAACATCCAATAAGAACTTTTTCTTTAATATAATAAGTATAAAGTAATCTTTTCAATTCTTTGTAATATATATAATTTTATATGTACTAACCGTGAAGTTCTGCCCCCCAGAACGTACGCGAATTTCACATCTCAAGTTCGAATTAAATTTAGAAGCCCCTAATCCGTATGATCATAATTAAAATGAAGGGATTACTATCAAAGTTGGTAAGTCCTAGAAATTACTACTACTACTAAATAGCGCTACAGCCCTAGTTGGGCCTGGGCCTCCTCCAAAAAGAATTGCCAATCTTGTAGATCTTCGGCTTTTCTTCTCCATCCTCTTATACCCAGCTTCCTGAGGTCGTCCTCTACATCATCCAGCCACCTTAGCCTCGGTCTTCCTCTTAATCTTCTTCCTCCCGGCCTTCCTGCCATCATCCTTTTGGGTAGTCTGGTTTCTCGCATTCTCTGTACATGACCAAGCCACCGCAGTCTTCCTTTCTTAATGAAGGCCACTAAACTGGGTTCCCCGAATAACTCGGAAAGCTCCGTATTATTACGAATTCTCCAGTTTCCATTTTCGTTGACCGGGCCAAAAACCTTTCTCAGGACTTTCCTTTCCCAGACACTCAGGATCATCTCACTCCTTCTAGTCAATATCCAGCTCTCACTTCCATACGGGACGACGGGTCTAACTATCGTCTTGTAAACGACAATCTTAGCTGCACGAGAGAGTGATCTGAAGCTTAGTACTCTATTTAAAGCAAAAAGGCATCTACTGCCTGCTGCTATTCTTGCTTTGATTTCAGCTTCTACATCATTCTCCTCCGTTACTAAAGCTCCTAAGTATTTGAAACTTTTGCAGCGTCGGAAATTGTGCCCATTAATCTGCACTCTGTTTTCCCTACTTCCCTGAGTTCTTGAAGTCATCATATATTCATTCTTGTTTTCATTAATACTCAGGCCAGTATATGCCGCTGCTGTTTCCAGCTCCTGAAGTTCGCCGGATAAGGAGGGTAAGGTGCGCGCTGTGAGAATCATGTCGTCCGCGTATGCCATATGTTGCGTAGAAATAAAATTGGCAACAAAAATAAAATAAGTTATACAGACTAGAAATGTTTTCAAAAAATTGAAACTGGAAATAGATCATGGAAATAAAAGCCCTTTGGAAATAAATAATTTTGTATGAAACAAACAAAGGTACAATAATTATAACTGACGTTTTTTTTTTTTTTTACAACATGAATTTGAATTTGTACTAATTTTTATTAAATTGTTATATGGCGGCCGTTGGGATGTGCACATATGATATGTGCAATTGTTCTCTTATCGGCCAGGTGGTATCTAACAGACTCAGAGGGCACCTGAAATAGCTGGGCCTAGAACACACTGCGATCCAATGCACTTCCTAGCAGGCTGCGATGCTACATCCAGAGAAGATTCGAAAGCGTGGATAGTTACCAGGCGTACGAGGAAGATATACATTTCTCAAAAACCTTCCCAAATCCTGAGATTCTTCAGAGATCTTAACCTGGAAGGGGTGCTGTAGATGAATAGTCTTATCCTAGACCACAATGGACTGACCACCTTTGGTCGCAGTGCATTGTATCACAAAAAGAAAAAGAAAAAAAATAGCCTGATTTCTGCCTGAGTTTTTAAAACAAATTGTTTTATATTTTAATTATAAAGTTTCTCTTTTGAGCTCACCGCAATAAACTTTACAAAAGCGTTCTATTATATGCGTGTATGGTGTATGCAGGCATTCCATCCAGAGTGGTGGTCCTGTTGGTGTGATTTGTATCAATGTGGTGTGAAATGTTGTATGAGAGTGTACTTGTTATCTTGCTAGCTAGTTCTTATTGTCAAGACTAAGTATCATCAAGTTTATCTACGGTAGTTGTAACAAGTCTTGTGGCCATCTCCGTTTTAGTCTTCTTTCTGGAACTAGAGTTGTTTGTAAATTGTTGATGAGAAAATTTGTATGACCGTTGAGTTTGACAAGATACTTAGTGTACAGTCGATCTGAGGCTTTTTGTACTGTTTCAGTTGGAAAGTCTGAATTTTCCTCAAATCTGTCTGTTTAGCCGCTCCCCAAAGCTGAAGACCGTATATGTCCAAAGTAGTTTCAGTAAAGTCTCGTAAATTAGGAGTTTGTTGTGAAGTTTAATGTGAATTTTGTATTTAGTAATCTAACTATGAAATGTAAATTAAGTTCAAGTCTTTTAGTCTTTAGATGTGTTGCCCAAGTTACGCGTGCCCAAGTCTATCCCTTAAATACTTTAAGGTTCTGTAAATGGTATTGGTTCTTATTAGTTCACACACATAGATTATCTGTTTCTGTTTTAGAGTAACTTGTACTTGTTTTTGTTTTGTTAATATTGAATTTACTTTACATAGTGTAACATATGATGCTTAGTTCAGGTAACTTTTCACCGATCCAGTGTTTTATAATTTTTCAAAAGTATTTGCTAACAAACTGTGTGACATATAATGAAATATATGTTCCAAAAGTAATCAATTTATTAAATACATTTAAAAACGAGATGTGTATTTTCTTTTTCCACATAATCTTACAATACAATGCAAAAAGGATGGATAGCAAAATTTGTAAAGCTTATTTTGTTGCGATTGTAAATTCGCGTGTTATAGCCGATGACGCTAATTACCAAGCTAAATTTCGGCGACAATATTTTAGAAGAATACGAAATCGCCTAACAAACACAAAATTATTCCAAAAATTCGAAATGAATTGAGTTTAAATGAACGTTTCTAAATTATATATAAAAAAAAAAAATAAACCTTGCTATTATCTCATATAAGGAGGTGTGTGCTACCAATTATGGTTTAACCCGCCACCAAGCACTAGTTAAAGAGTGTGTGTATATGTATGTCTATGTAATGGAGGTGTATGAAGTGTATGAGTGCAATAAACAATTAAGAGGAGAATGGATTGTTATAAGAAGCATTGTGTGAGCGCGGTCTGTACAACAAAGATAAGTAATCTTAAAAACACACACACAGTAGCCGTACATTACCAATCACGGCGGACCCCCCTCCCCTCCTTCTCACCAATAACATCATTACTATTATTAACCCCTATCGAGAGGTGCCTCCCTCCTCCTTCCAACCGATATATATTAATATATAATCTTTATCAGCCCCCTATATCTATCTGAACTGCTTGTTATTTCTTTTTAGATAAAATTAAAAAAAAAAAAATTAACACAAAAGTTTTCCTTAAGTTTCGTTCATCCATATTCATTTCAATAATCTTTTTTCTCTTTTCTTTTCCTCGTTCATTCTTCACTCAGTGAATTTTATCATGACACATGAATTAATTATTACTGATTTTTTTTTTTTTTCAATAATTATTCACTAACATCATAAAAGACTGACAGTTTTCCTTTTCTATAGATAAAGGTTAACAGATGATTTTCTGATAAAAAAAAATGTTTTTAAAATGATTTTATTATAAAGGCATTTATCTTATTAGAAACAATACTTCCTTAGTTCAAAGAACTTATATTTTACTCTTTCTTACTGCTCCTATAAGATAACAATAATGCGACTGTGTGAAATTTTCACAGTTAATTTTTCATAGGAAATTCTTTATTTCGAGAAATATAATTAAACTGTTTATTTTGCTTATACAGTAGTCAAAAAAAGTTTTGCATATTTCAAGATTTTGTATTTCTGAACCAAATATAATAAAACGTTGTTTATCTTATAATAATGTACAGTACAAACAAACAAAAAACACCTTATCTTACAGATAGCACATGAGCCAATGTGAAAGAAAAAGAAAATTTCGTCATACAGAAATGTAAACAAAAAAGTCACGTAATCCTTAAACCACAAACGTCGATTTTCTGTGCAGTCAGCAATGTGTGTGTGGCCTCCATGAGCCCTGCGATAGGCTTGGAGGCGGTGTGGCATACTCAATACCAGGGTATCCAGTACTCTTGCAGAAGATTATCCCATTCCTTTATAGTAGCAGGGATAAGGTCTTGTGGAGCTCATGGTGATTGGGGATGGTTGGAAATTGCTGTTTTCAGTAATCTTCATATATGTTCCACGCAATTCCAATCAGGAGATGATGGTGGCTAGATCATCCTTTGAATACCACGGCATTCCAAGAACCTATTCACAGACTGTGCGCGGTGGGCACGAGCATTGTCGTCCATTAAAGTGAAATCTGGTCCAATGTTAAATCCTACAATGGGATACCCTGACTGCACAGAAAATCAACTTTTGTGGTTTAAGGATTACGTGACTTTTTGTTTACATTTCTGTATGACGAAATTTTCTTTTTTTTTTCACATTGGCTCATGTCCTATCTGTGCTATCTGATCCTCTAAATCCACGAACAATGGGTTCAAGGACGTTGTTCTCATATTTTTGTGACGTCATATTGCCCTGGTGTAGACTAGTGGTGTGCGGCGTCCCATCATTATTCCTCCCCACAAGAGTGCTGAACCACCACCTTGCTGATAGCGTTCAACAATGAAAGCTTCATTTAAACGTTGAACATTTGCCCTCCAGACATGAATACTTTTGTCATTTGGATGCAGCGAAGTCGTACCTCATCTGAAAATAACGTTTGGGCCCATTGTTTCCGGGTCCAATTTTCATTATCTTCTTACCCATTGTATATGCTGAAGTCTGTAACGATATTCGAGACGTGGTGCCCTGAATGGCCTTTGAGAACGTAGTCTTACATTGTGGAGTCGATTTCGAACAGTTTCTGTCGACACACTGATTCCTGTAGCCTCTCGAAGCTCCCTCCATAAGGTGTTGCTGTGCTCCTAGGTTGTCTCTAGCGAAAATACAGATGTATCGGTCTCGAGCAGCGGTTGTTTTGCGTGGTCGACCTATCCTAGGCTTTATCAGCTACGGTTTGTGCCTGCTGGAATTTCCGCCAAAGTCTGGAAACGTCAATTTAATTGCATCGCACCACTTGAGCAACTTCGGCTTGTGTCTTTTGACCATGCTGCATTAAACTCACTATTCGAACTCTATCTGCTGCTGAAACCGTGTGCCATGGCACTGCTGTTTAAATTCACGGTAAAATTACTTCCCTTTCAACTTACACGCAATCAACAACAAAATTTTTCAACTGCCCGTAATCAGCTCAACTTCTCAACTGATCAAAATCTCTAACAAGTAGTGAATGAATGTGCACATTGTCAGGAAAACAAATGTAACGCATTTCAAAGGCCATACAAAACAAAGAAATGCAACATAATTTACCGGACAAAGTTCAGAAATACAAAATCTTGTAATATGCAAAATTTTTTTTGACCAGTGTATATATATTTATTGTTTCGCAGTCTATACGTATTAACAACATTTGAGGATATATTATCCGTTAAATAAATAAATTCTTTACACAAACTTGATATCCATTCTGCTCTGCGATGAATGATAATCCGATTCCGGTCAGAACCAAAATTCATAAAACTTACTACAACGGATAAAGTCATAAGGGATATTGTGATTATGCACACACTATATATATATGCAATAGTACTTCCCTAATAAGATACACATGCACTCCCTAATAACATAGATTATTTACTTACAATATTTATTTCATAATCACCGGAATTCAAAAGATGTATTCTGATAAATAATACCCACATATTAAAAAGTTGACAAGATCATAATACTTCCTCTTGCCACAGTAAGAGAGAAGAAGAAGAAGAAGAAGTGAATAAATGAATGAGTTCACTTTGAATATAATATTAGAGAATCTAATCCGAAAGAGTTAGGGGAAATTCCAGTTAAGGGGAGCCAATACATAAAGCCATTCCATAAGAAAAGAACGGATTGGCTGCTTTCCCAAATTCAAGAAATAATTTCCCCCATATCCTGCCCATTTATCTTTTATTTTATGGTATATGCCCATGTGATATTTTTTTTTTTTTTTAACTATATTATGGGGAAAAACAATCGGGAGACTCATACAAATTAGAATATACGTGTTACCGGCAAAGTATGAAATTCAGGCATTCTATAGAATGCCTATGCATTTCATATAATACCACGCGTGGTTTATACTCAGATACCAGATTAATACGATGCGCGGTTTATTCTCAGATACCAGATTATATTTCTTATGATAAATTTTGTGTATTTGAAAAATATTCTTTTAAATATTCCTATTATTCATTTGTTAACTTGGGGAAATTCTATTGTAATGTTTCAGTATAATAAATCATGGTATTCCAAATGGTGTTTCAATAGTTCTGATACTTTAAGTAAAAGTATTTAACTTTTAAATGATTACAATTAAAATATATTTTGAAAACGGGATGTTATAAAATAAATGGGGGCTCGTCTGGGGTGAATTTCATACTTTGCCGGTAACATATGCACACAGTAAAAATATTAGAAATCACACAGGCGAATCTCCTTTTAAGTCAGAAGCTAGTTGAAAAAACTACTTCTGCAAAACTATTCTCGTCACATTCTATTTAAAAATCTTCTCCATAGAAACCATTCGTCTTAACCAGAGAGAGAGAGAAACACTTTATTCGTAAAGAATTGTCAGTGGGGCTGCTCGACAATGTCAAGTTGCTAACACACAGCTTACCAATCAATCGAACTGACAAAAACAAAGAAAGAGGAAACAATACATTATTACACAGATTAAATCATTAAACAGATAATTTTGTTTTGTTATTGTTTTCCACTTTTCGACAACAGACGTGTGTGCGCAAAGTCTAACTGTAGATGTGGTGGTTAATGATGGCTTGAGGGTCTATAATAATCTCCTCCGTTAGCCTCGGCAATATATTCGGGTCTATACCGACCTCGTCCCAGAATTCCACCGTTTTCTTTGGAATAGTCCCCCGAACACCGAACCATAGACCACGCACTTTATAGTCCCGTTCCCCAAACATATCTCTAGAGAGATATTTCATATCTCGGAGAGATATGTAATACAATTGTCATAAATAGCACGTTTTTCTGTGTCGACCTTATCCCCCTGCTGTGGATCGTTATTTTCATAACGCACCGTCGGATCAATAATGTACGCTAGTTTTGCTGTCCCTTTTAAAGGCCACTATATCTGCATATCGCGCAGAGCCCTCATCATCAACAGCGTATTGTAGATGTATTTATTAACTTTGGGAGTCTCCCTGAAGTGACAGGCCCCTATCCCTTGCCATTTGCACTTCATCCATTCGTTAAAGGACTTTTCTCTCAGTGACTGGCGAATCCTTTTCACTGGGATATGGTCCCGGATGTCCTCCACCTCAATGCTGAGGCGGTTGACACATTGGCCAACTTCCAACTCAAGGTCTAAAATCCCTTGAAATTGAGGGTCTGAAACTTTACCGAGTTTCCCTCCCACCCTTGCCGAGGCACCCGTTCCCACCCTCGCCCCCCGACTCCCTAAAATTTCGGCTTCCATTAAGTGAACCTCTTACCATCTTTAAGGATTGAATTTGATAACAAACCTGGGATTGAGATTCATCACACAGCCTTTATAAGTAACGTAAACATGAACCAAATTTTAACAGAATTAAGTTCCGATAAAGTAGGAGAACTATTTTTGGATGCATACTACTAATTATGCACGTAACAGCATTTATTGCTTTCTCGTAGCTTTTAGTGCTTTTCTCAATATGGAGTTTCCTTCCATTTGAACATATTCTCTACAATATTAGTTCTAGAATAATAGGCTTTCATGTCTGAGATCATGGAATTGGACTAACAAAATTGTTTCCGGAACATTACAGTAAATGACTTTCACACTTGATGACTTAATGCAATTCTCAAGTATCTTTTAATATACAGGTGGTAAAAACTATACATTGAAATGGTAGTTTAGTGGAGGGTCAATTATCAAAATTATACTTAATTTTATGTTATTAATATTGACTAGTGACATGAGTACATCATTAATTAAATGTGCTTAAATGTATATATGTTTTTATTGTTTTTATTGTTTTTAATGTTTTATTGTTTTTTTCAATAATTAAACAAAATAAAATGAAAATTAAAGGCGATGAAACTACTCAGCGATAATGCCTTCCTCAACATGGAGTTTTCATTTGAACATATTCTCTAATATTAGTTCTAGAATAATAGGCTTCCATAGCTGAGATCATGAATTGGTCTAACTAAATTATTTCCGCAACATTACAGCAAATGACTCTACTGCCGAAAGATTAATTCTACATCTCACATACAGGAGGTCATAAGGCCATTTGCACATAAGATGCTGGCCTGGATTATCGTATTCCAGTATATCGGAATTTGGGTTTATCTATAAGAAAACATTAAAGTCGTTGTGGAGAACTTAATTTTGTTCTGTCTATAATTGAATTTTATTTACCAGGGGTCAAATAAAAGGAAGATAGATCCCTAAGGCTTCGCAACCATTTCAAGTTTTTCTAGGTTGTAATAGTACTTGTAAAAGTTTGTATTGATATCAGAAATAGGTAAGAAGGGTTTAGGTGAGCCGTATAATTTTATAGGACATTTTACTTAATTCTGTAAAGTTTATCAATCCGAATTACAACTTTTTTTTTTAACTCATGCGGTAAGTACGTAAGTGTTCCCATTCAAGTAACTTTGATCATTTATAGCTATCCAAGATTTACTTAAATTGGAGAACATAATATCTGGAATAGAATATAGATTTATAGATAACCCAATAATGGCATCACTTTGGCATATCTCTTGATTAATATGATTAAGTAGAAGGTTCCAAATAATTACCTCTATCTGTATTTAGAAAGCAATAATTATTATGTCTGAATAATACACTACTAAATTTACAAAAAACCGATAATTAAAAAAGCGATACTTAAACAGATTAAAAAGAAGAGAGTACAGGATATAATATTGTAATGTACAGTAAAGTCTTTGAAAGAAACAAACCGGGGTCTCCTTACTAAGAGATGGGAGCCACTTGCAATGAACAGAAAAGAGTGAAGACATGCTTGGAATGATACATTAAAGTGGTACAAGTCAGGTTTTTAAGAGATGTAAGGCTTGATCTCCATTATCATTCTATCTCTGTTACTCTTACTTTTTCTTAAGCATATATATATATACACTTCTCTTTTCTACTTTTTTTCTTTTAATTTTTTTACATCTTGGGTTAGTTTTCTTTTTGTTCTTTTTATTGTCGGTTCAAATCGTCACAGACTTTGATGCCTTTTATTATTCTTTTTCCTAAATTAATTTAACTTTACTGTGGTATTACTGCGTGTGTTTCTTAGCCAAGGACATATCTAACCTAAAATAAACAACCAAATCAAGATATTCCGCGACAAAAGACTCAAACATTCATATTGAAGTGAATGTTAGTATATTCTATAGTTTTTCTTGTTATTATATAAAAAATCGTTGGAGCCATTTTCGAAAAAATTACAACAAAGTGAAAAAAAAATCAGTAAAGTGGCTCTTCCGTTTGAACGATTTTTACGAAAAGCTCAGGTTTCCTGGGTAGTACTTTAACGAAATATTTATGTTTGAACATTCTGCGATATTTCGTTTTTGAGATATGTTGCCGCCCCCCGCACACACCCACAGGCTAAAATAGTTATAAAAGTAACTTTCTGAATTTTATTGACTAACCTGCTAGTTAGTTGATTGACGTACCATTTGGGCGTAACTCACTTTCTGTGCCGCAGGACCTAAATCACATTCTGCAATGTTTTTTTCTTTTCTATAAATTCGTGATTTGAAATTCTAATTGCAATTTATTTATAAATTTGAATTGCTTTTAGAATATAACGTTTTAATTCATTTTTCAGATAACCACTTTATGACAGTTACATTTCTTAACAAATTAATCGCACTAACAAAACACTGTTCATCAATATCCACCATCTTGTGTATCTGTCTGGGTTATTAATATTTCGAATCAGCATTTCGAAATATGATTGGTTAAAAAAATAAATAAATAAATAAAAATTAAATAAGTCAAAGACTAAAAGGAAAATAATAATAGGAAGAATAAGAATAACAATAGTAAAGTTTGGAAAAAATTACTAGTAAAAAATAGAAAAAAATAATTAAAATAAAAAAAAATTTGGTGTGTGAAACACTCAAACAACTTTTCAGAATTGTAATTGACAAATTTTATAGTTTGTGTACCAAATTTCATAAAATTCGTTGGAGTTCGTTGAAAACTAAAACAAAAGTACAGTAAAAGCGTACTTCCGGTTTATTTATTTCCTTGAAACTTGGAATTTTTTACCATTTATTTATTTCTAATTAATTTTATTTGGATGGCAGAATTATATAATCAATTATGATAGCACTTTAGAGGAAACCTAACCCCACCCACTCCCTTAAAAGTGCCCTTAAATGAATTTTTCTAGAGAAATGTTTTAAATAAAAGTTGTAGATCTTTTGTATGTGTAGTAGATATACCAAGTTTGAAGAAAATCATCGGAGCCATTTTTGAGAAAATGGCAAGAAAGTAAAAAAAATACCAGAAAACTGAAAAATACAATTTAGTAAAAACGCCCAACACCCCCCTCCCTGAAAGTGCCCTTAAATGAATTTTCCCGGAGAAAAGTTTCAAATAAAAATTGTAGATCTTTGTAAGTGTAGTTGATACATCAAGTTTTAAAGAAAATCGTTGGAGCCATTTTGGAGAGAATTGCAAAAAAGTGAAAAAAAACCATTCAGTAAAGTGGTACTTCCGGTCGAGGAATTTTGACCACTGGCGTTCTGTCGGATCCCATGGTGATACCCAAACGGAATATCAAGTTTGAACTTTCTGCGATTTTTCGTTTTTGAGCTATACTGTTCACATACATACATACATACATACATACATATATATATACACAGACTATTTTCTAAAAACCACGTTTTTGGACTCAGGGGACCTCAATACGGATATTTCCGGTGAAAATTCGATATCGAAAATTTGACACGATTACAATACTTCCCCTTTAACAGCAAGGAAAGTAAAAATAAAAAGAAAATATTCGTTGAATTATCAAAACTAACGTTACAAAAAAATTGGTAAAATAACAATACAAAGTTTATTAAACAAATGAACTTGATATCCGCGACATTTCTACCCCTCACAAACACGCGCACACACAGACATTTTACATGCACACCCTCGTATTATATACTAAATATAAATTGCAAACGTATTATGAAATGTTCCTAGTGATATGGGGTGGTGGGGGGAAGGCACGTTCTTTCATAACCTATTATTCTTATACATGTTTATATATAAATGTATTATTAGGACTGAGAGGTGGTGAAATCCTGATGAGATACATCATACATGTAATACCATAGAATCCTATGTAAGGAGCAAGAGTATGGTGATGGTTGAGAGGACATTACTGAAAGGGTGTATGCCGCCCAGGTTCCAGTAATAACCCATCTCATATACAATACATATAGGAACACATTTATGTCTTGCAATACAGATTGTAATTATAGACACGGGTATACTATATATATATATATATATATTGCTGTCTCAGCTTTATTAGGTGCCATAATTTTAATAGTTCCAACAACAGATGTATAGTTTGAATGGTTTAAATTCTCTCAAGTGAACTTTTAGTTTAAAGTTATACCTATACAATTCTATATTCAATATGCATTATATCTTGAATATTTTAAACATTAAGAAGGTCAGGAGGGGGAGGGGGGATAATATTCTTACTTCTGTGTGAACCATTCATATAACCTTCTCTTACTGTAGAATTATGACAATGAAAACTTTACTAATTTTCAAACTTAAAAAATTTGTATTTTTCTAAATTGTAGCAGATTTTCGAAATTTGAGTTTTCACTGGAAATATATGTTTCAGCGTGGTTTGGGGGAAGGTCCCTTGAATACGAAACAAATGTTTTTAGCGAAATGTGTGTGTGTGTGTGTTTTTAATGGAATATCTCGAAAATGAAAAGCTGCAGGAAGTTCAAACTTGGTACTCCGTTTAAGTACTATCACCACATCAGACATGAAGATTTTAAAAAAAATCCATCTTGGGGAAATGCAACTTAATTGAAACTTTATTTTTCAGTTTTTCTTGATTTTTTTCCGGACCGATTTGCTTTAAGCTTCGTATACTTACTATCTGCACTCATAAATGCCTATTATTTTTATTTGTAACATTTACCAGGAAAAATTCATATTTTAAGGAGTTCTGGGGAAACAGTGGCGTTATACGTATTTCCCTTTAAACTACTACATCATTACAATATATGATTTACCACCTACATAATATTAATACACATTAGTAGCATTGACCCCTACCCTATGGCGCAACAGCCCATTAAGGGGCCAAGGCTTGGCAGACACAATAGGAGGGCGTTGGTAAGCACGCCGCAGTTCCCACGCGCCGTTTCATTCCGTCCTTCGCTACCTAGGGCGCTACTAACTGTAGCTTCCAACTTTTTATCACGATGCTCGGTCAACACCGACTTTGTCCTCACGGGAATCGAACCCTAAATTCAGAGCACGAAAGGCGATCGCGCTAGCTAGCCACTAGACCAACGCATGAGGACTAATAGCATTAATAGCATTCCAAATTCGAAGAAACTCAGTTAACCGGAAATGCAATTTTGCAGGATAGGTTTTTGCATGTTTAGGAATTTTCCAAAAAAAAAAGGAAATGATGAAAAGATTATAACGTTGATTTTTTTTTTAACTTGGAAACTGCTTGCCACATAAATTGAAACGTACCACTTTTATTTGAAATATTTTTCTGAAAAATTTATTCTAGTGGCCTATATTGGGGGGGGGGGGCAGTCAGTTAGTTTAAAGTTGCACAAGATTCGTTAGTTTATCTCTAAAAACGGGAGGAAATTAGCAGAGTGGGAGAGTACACGCTGAACTCTCACGCGTCGAGGTCCCGAGTTCGATTTAGCAGTGCTCTTCCTCAGATTTTCTCTTCTTAGGAGCGTCTGGTTACCGCCCAATGATGTAAATAAGTTTGCAATTTAGATTTATGTATATAATAATGAGGGTGTGCATGTAAAATGTCTGTGTGTGGTGAGTGTGTTAGTGAGGGTAGAAATGTCGCGGATATCAAGTTCATTTGTTTAATAAACTTTGTATCGGTTATTTTATCAATTTTTTTGTAACTTAGTTTTGGTAATTCATCGAATATTTCCTTTTTATTTTTACTTTCCCTGCTGTTAAGGGGAAGTATTGTAATCGTGACAAAAAATTTCGATATCGAATTTTCACTGAACTATCCGTATTGATCCCCCTGAGTCCAAAAAGGTGGTTTTTAGAAAATAGTCCTGTGTGTGTTTATGTATGTATGTATGTATGTGAACAGCTTAGCTCAAAAACGAAAAATTGCAGGAAGTTCAAACTTGGATATTCCGTTTTTTAGTATCTGTAGCTAAAAAACACGGAGACCGGCAATGCCCTAAAAAGTCCTCCGGGGATCACAACAGATCTTTCAGGTCACAGTGCACTATTCCCCTCGCTAAAAGAATCTAATCTATCACTGGAAACGCACTATCATCACTATTTCTTGGCAACCAGTATTCTGCTACCTTGTCCTAAACCAACATTATATGTAAATAAAAATAAAAAAAAAAAACGCTATTAAGGATCTTGAAATATCTATTAATGGTTTTAGCCTTTCTACAAACATGATTGAAATTCTCTCACGTTATCAAAAAAAATAAAGCACAATTTCTAAAGAAGTGAATAGTGAAGAATTCTATGAGTTTTAAATTCCAAAGAAAAAGACAAAAAAAAGTTAAAAATAGAGGGACAGAGAGGACATCAAGATAAATGGATGGGAATGCAATAATTAAAGGCTGTGTTGTCAGCCCTGTTTTGGAAGCAAAGGGGTTTGACGTGAGGAGTCCGACTTCTAAAAAGAGCTGCAGATAGCCAGGGTAGAGAGAGAGAGAGATAGTGAGGAAAAGAGTGACTTAAGAAAGACGGGTAGGAAGAAGAAAAAAAAAACCTTTACAGGGGAAATAGAGGATGTAAAAGAAGAATGAGAAAGAAAAACATGGACAATATAACTGATGAAGAACACAGGTTAAGCAGCAATGCGCGGTATACATCACAACCTAGCATATGGCCAGAATATGGTGAAGGAAAGGAGAGATTTACTATAGTTTAAGTGCAAATAACAAACTATTTGGAAGGGCACACTAATTAGTGGATAAAAGCATGATTCTGCTATTACATATATATCTTATCTCCAATATATAACTTTTAAAATTACATTTATATTTGCTTTCAATTCCGAGACCATTGTTTTATTGTTTGTAGTTTAAAACCGCTCATACTGCAAGCCAACAATGAAAAGCATTAATAACTACAATTTATTTATTAAAAATAGCAAATTTCCAAAGTAAAACACACAGTTTATCAAATTTTCCAACTTCAAAAGCGTATGGTAAATCTGTAGGAAGTCGATCAATATTTAACATAAAAAATGGATCTGTTGGATCCGATATTGTGGTTTAAGGAGACATCTCTACGTAATAGGGCCATTTTGTAGAGTCTGTGACAAAGAGGAGGAAAACACCCATCCATCTTATGGTAGATTGCTTGGGTTGTGAGGAAATTAGGTTCAGGACCTTTTGTCGAAATAGGATGTCTGTGGAAAAGCTTCGGCTATATCCCTTTAAGGTTATTTTCCGATTTGTTCGGACTGCGGAGAATCTTAGATGGATTAGACCCGGGTCTGGATATAGTTGTAGACCCGGTTTGTTTTTGTTTTTCTTGGGGTAGCTATATGGGCCCACTGGGGCTTTGGATTGCGTAGGGTTTGGCCATTCCCCAAAGACAAATAATAATAATATCATTAAAAAAAAGTCTGACATTCCAACAATGGCTTACCATCTAATTGACAAATTTTCTGAAATCAAATTTTCCGGAAATCAAATAAAGGTAATAATATCTGTGCAGTTGGTGCACCAAGTACGAACCAGCCGTTATCCAGGAAACTCCAAAAATTCAGAAACCTATGTAATTTCCTAGTCAGGTAGTAACCGGAGATTCTTACCGAAATTGTGGCAATGCATTTAATATATTGAATATGTGGATGGGTCCGCAATGCGGGATAACTAACATCTGGTATTTTATCTTTTGTAGTATGCATATTTATATTGTTCCTGACCGGTTTTGGATTTTCATCCATGGTTACTTACGTTGAAGTGAACTCTCTTCACGAACTTGGTGAATTTGCTCTGACGATGGATGAAAATACGAAACCGGTCAGGAACAATATAAATATGTATGCACGACCAGATATTTAATATATCTTAATATTATGCCGATGGTAAAAAAACATGTACAGAAGAAAGCTTTAACGTTGCAATTCCTTCAGGACCTCTTAGAAAATATAAAAAATTCCATGGAAAAATATGGATAGGCCTTTATGTGTGTAGTTAGTATGCTAAGTTTAAAGAAAGTGATACAAGCCAAGAAAATCATGAAAAACGGCAAAATGCTGGCAAAAAAGGTGGCATTTTCTGTTGATGAATTTTGACGAAAAATCGCAATATCATTTTGGTATTCTAAAGAGCAAAAAAAATATATTTTCCAAAATTGTATTTGTATTTCAAAAATTTGAAGCAATCGCTTATATATCTCCTTCTTCAGCCGTATAAAAATCTAAAAGTTTAACGTAATATTGATTCAGAAAAACTTTAATAATTCAAAAAGCGCTGAATTTTACCGCTGAACAATGCACATACCGTTAATTATTCTCGAGAAAGGCCAACCAATATCCAAGTTATTTTTTTTTACAATGTGCTTCATACCTATCTAAACACGATCCAAGAATTTTGAGTCACCTCTTTTATCGACTATCTTTACAAAGAATTCTACTTAACAAACAAGCAAAAGGAGCACATTTCCAAACATTTAATGCAGCAAAATTTCTTACACAACACATTCCGTTCCTGGAATCAAGTAACAAACATCTTTTAATACATTAGTGTTTTATATTCATTATTAATTATATGTATTTTTATATCAGGGTACTGATATAAAAAAAAGTTACAAGTCATTCTGGAAGGGAGTGTATTGCAAAGCATTAAAATCGTATAAAAAACGAAGGAATAGATAGATAAAAAGATAGACTCTGTGGGCGTTAGCAATCAAAGCCTACGGACCAACAAGATAGTCTGGAGAAAGACTGCTGGATAAACTTTGAAGGCATCAGTTTCTCCTGCCCAAGGAGGCGAAATCTCAGCCATACAAGGCCTTCATCATCACAGTATATGTAGATCTGTTTCTTTTTCTTCGTGACAAAAGCTATATAGGCTATCCATTGTCAGTTTGTTAACCTATAATAGCTAATTGAGAAGGCCCATAGACAAGCCAGTCATCTGTTTTTGGCACCCACGGCTTTCTTGGAGTAATTCTATAGTAAGTCTGGGCGAATAGCTATTAATAAATTTTCGCCTGCCTCTGGCCTGGGTTTTTCGTTCAGCATATAGAAGATATAAGAAAAAAGGTCAAGAATGTAAGATATTCATATAACTATAAGTAAATTAAATGGATCTGAGGTTCCACATATCACTAGGATAAAGGACAAAGGAAGCTTCCAGAGAAGAAACTGCGATTTTGTCACTTTTATATACACAGATATTTTTCAAAAGATGGTCAACAAATTAATTAAGGTTAACTGACGTAAAAAAAAAATTACATGATAACTGTTTACAAGAAATAGCACAATAGAGTCAATTATGTTTAGATTCCGAATCAATGAATTTAATCATTCATTATGTAGGTACAAATCTACAATTTATTCTTATTTGTTATTTTTCTCGTATCGTTTCTTTGAAATGTCCCGATTAAGTCTGTAGTATGTTGGTTTAATCTTAGGTGGGTAACCAGCTCCTGCTCTTCTAACTCTACACAAGGTTATGTTACAAATATAATTAATGTTTTAGAACTGCTGTTAAAGTCACTAATTAGTTCTTAGTATTATAATTCTTCCTGTCTCGTTTCTAAAATCTTATTTTCCCAGCAAAAGACCCACAATTTCCAGTATATGACAAGACTATATTGCCTTCCACTTTTAGAGTTAAAAGAGAATGTCAAAAAACTAAAAGTCTACTTATTTTTAAACTTTTTGCATTCCGTTGTTGCCAGTATTTTGGCATTATAATATAGATGATTAATTTGTTTACCTAGTCAATGCGTGGTAATGTTGATTTTTTTTTTTTTAAGGCGCGTCAACATCTGTCATCATTGGTGCGCGGAGCCAACTTAGTGGATTGCCGCCCTGTGGGCTGTGCTCTCTTCGTTGCTCTAGACTCTATCCAGCTACTGATAGTGAGCTGTAAGCCTTCAAGCTCATAAGCTAGGGGCGAGAAAGTCTAAGATCAGTACTGGCTGGACTAGAATCCGGGACGTCCGCTAACTCTAAGCTAATCTCTCCTCCTATTCTTAGTATCAATATACAGCTATGGAGGGAGATCAAATCCAACACCTTTCAAATACATACACATAACTACATCAAAATAAACCAAAATAGTAAACGGTTCTAATACAAAAATCTACCCGGGCCTAATCCAGCTAACTCGTTAAGTTATTGTCCCCCTGAATGAGATTTTTCCTACACATAATAAATCAATGATTAACAATTGTAATGAAGAAAATATTTCTTCATTATAATATTATAAAAGCCTAAATATTACCATGACAACACGATTCCAATTATATCATAATACTAGGTGACCAATACTGGCGAAACTTAAATTATTCACTGCCAAAAAAAAAAAAAATAAAACTCCCCTGAGAAAGTTTTAGAGAAATAATAAGCGTTCATACACTCCACATACTAGATGCTTTAAACCACTTAAAGCATTGTGTTGTTAAAGCAATGGTAGGTAAATTTCGCCATCCATTTCTGAGTGGTTCTAAAGTGGTCTGAATAATTAAAAGTCGTTCTTACATTTTTGAGATAATCTATACTTTTTTCTTTATTTTTATCACTAAGACGTTCTTTTAAAAAATTACATCCAATTTTTCTAAACTATTACTTAACAATAAATAGCATCCAGCTAGAAAAAACCCGTCAATTTTTTTTAGAAAAGAATAAAATGAAATCCAATTTATTAATAAATTTTTCATTTTACTAATGTTCCAAAAAAAAACTTGTACCCTTTACCCTGATAATTACTCAATTAATTTATCATAACTTGTTAATTTTTGCCAAAAATAATTCTCCAAGATTTGACATTTTATTACTTTCCCCCCCTTTTAAGGGGCTCTTTAATTTAAATTCGGGGAAAATATTTTATAACACCAATGGATGGATTTGTCGACGTATAATAATTATCATTAATTATATATCTAACGCAAAAATTTTTTATAACAAGAATTAATCATTAGCACCAGTTAGTACATACAATAGAAATAATAATATAATAATATATAGAATTAAAACAATAACTTACGTTAGTTGAAAAGTCATACATGAGGTTGTGATTATATAATAGGAAACGTACCTGCAAATAAGAGAGAAAAAATAAATATATATCAAATGTTTAAGAATATAAATATTTATTTAGTTGATATAACATATATAATAAATAAACTATATTGAAATTAGATATTATGAGAAAATTGAATTATTAGTTTTATGTGGGTTATTACTACTTATACTACTGTTATTAATTTTGCTGATTACTATTACGAGACATTGTTATTGGAAATGAATAAATAACAAATAACTTTGATGGTATTTGAAAGAAAATGTTTGAAACACTAAAAAATATATAATTCCATTATTTTTTCATTTTTATAATGATAATATGCCCAATTTTAATGATTATGTTAATGTTTGAATAGATGTGTGTTCTGAAATTGTTGTACACCAGTTGTATAGCATACTTCCATTTCTTATGTTAAGTGTCCACATTTGATAAAATAGTCTTGAGGCTATTGTCACAAATGGATAGGGGTCTGAGAGCAGTCTCGAGACAAGCCCGTGCAGGTCTCCGAGAGCGTAACTCTTACAAGTGGACATGTTCATTTCTACTCTCGTGACTCAGTCTCCAGAATTCTCCAGTCAGTGTTAAGAAGATTTTTCTCAGCTCTCGGAGATTTGATTTCATTCTTTCGTGTATTTTTCATTTTTATTTCGGCATTCTATATTTGTTCTATATTTCATTTTTATTTGCGTTTTGGTTAATTCTTTTTTAATCTTCCAATGGGCGAGCACATAAATGGGACATGAAAAGGCGCAAAGTATCTGAGAGATATATCAAGTTAATTTCAAGCGGTGATGTTCAGTTAATTCCAAATTTTGCCAAATACAGATGTATGTTAAAAAATAGAAAACGTTCCATTATGAATTTCGATGTTTATTTTGTAAATAAAACAGAAACACAAAAAAAAAACAAAAGTTGAGAAAAAAAAATACTTTTTTCTGTTCAATTTTACTCTCACAGATTTAAGTTCAAATACCTAAACAAATAAACTACTCTGAACATCATTTTCTAACCAAACTCTATTGTACAGGCGACTGCCCAAAACTGTTATAAAAACCCAAACAAAATTCTACACTTTCCATATTTTCGCTATTTTATACGCAATTACGTAGATTCTCAAGTGGACACAAAATGTTACTGGTCTCGAGACTGCAGAGACTGTCGAGTCTCAGAAATCTGTCTCGAGACCGGAAGTGATCTCAAATGGACAACACCGTGAGACTAATCTAGAGACGTTGTCACAAGTGGACACAGTATTATAGAAGTCAGCTTCCTTCAAATATTTAGGCAAACCAAATTCTGATGTTGGATAAACAACCAAAACCGATTAGACATTAAGAAAAAGAAGCAGATTGCAGAAGAACTTAATCAGAAAAATTGTTTAATTTTCTTATATTTTCATATTTGTTTTTTTTTTGTTTTTTTTTTTTAATCTGGCTGGTTAATCTGCAATTTGAGGTAGGATTGGACGAAACATATATTTCAAGAAACATAATTTAATATTTCTTATATTTTAAACAAAGCACAAGAAACCTTCCCTGTTGCTGAGATTTCTCAAGGATATTAATTTTGACAGGGTACTTATAGGGTATGCAAAGTGGGGTTTGTAAATTAACTTAGAGAAAACGGAATACATTACAGCAAACCCTGATAACGAATATATGATCGGGGGGCCACAGATTGAGAAAAGTGTTGTATTTCAAGTACCTTGGTTCCTATCTCCAAGTGGATGGAGCGTCGGATCTGGATATAAAATAACGGGTGACCAATGCGAGGAAAGCTATTGGAATGTTGAATCCTACCTTATGGAGCAGCAATATCCAGATAAAGACCAATCATCTATTATATGATTCAGTAGTCTAGAGCATACTGCTCTACGCTGCGGAGACCTGGACTATTAGCAAGAAATTACAGAAAAAAAATAGCTGCGACATAAATGGATTTCTGGAGAGGGTCGGCAAGGAAATCTCGCACTAAAAGAAGAAGAAATTCATAAATAAGAAGAATTGGAGAAAAATCAGTGCTAGAAGAGATCGATCGCAGGAAACTTGCTTGGTTCGGCCATCTGAAGAGAATGCCAGAGAGCAGAGTGCCTAAAGCAGTGCTAGAATAGAACCCACCAGGCTGACGGAAAAGAGGCAGGCCCAGAAATAACTGGAGGATTGGAGTGGAAGTGGTAATGGCTGGGAAGAAACTCTGCGTAGAGGATGCAATGGATAATGGACAAATGGAGGCGCAATATTTATGTATGAGTGGTCTGTATAGTCGTAGGAGTAAATGGGAGGACATACATAGTTGAAGCATTTGGTCTGAGGAACTCTCCTACTTGAGGAAAACCACTAAACAAAAAAAACTTATATGGTGAGTGGTCTCATCGTGGCGCAAAAGTATGGAGGCACCATAGAGACCTCTCTATTGGTCGTAATGCAAGGTACAACCTCGCCACCCAACCAACCATCCCACCAAAAAGACACAAGAAAAAAAATAAAGCAATATGACAAAAATCTGGTGTGAAATACTCACACGACCTTTCTCATACTCCTCCTTAATTGAGTTAAATTTAAAAATGACAAATTTTCTCGTGAAAAATTGTGTATTTCCGGTAAAAAAAACTCGATATATCGAAATATGACAACAACAAAAAAAAAACTGATTACACTTAGCCAGCACGTGGATGGATTTCAAGTGAGTAGGAGACGAAGATCTATTGAGGGTATATTTGGGGGGGGAGCTGCTGTAGATAGAGGGTTCGGATAGGTGGTAAGGAGGAACTACAGGGAAATGGCCAAAGCAGACCAACCATTGAATAGGTATATATCTCTGTAAGTTACAATACAAAAAAAAAAAAATCTACGTAATTATTTTCAATTCATTACTTAAAATGTAAAAAAAATGGAATCCTTCAAATGGAAGGGATCCACATCCCTTCTCACAGTTAATGCGTAGCTAATAAAGTAAAAAACAGTATAATTTTATAACACCAATATTATGATAGTTTTTTAATAACCTATTTAAATAAATAAATGTATTTATTAATTTAATATTATTGCAGACACTCCACTATATACACAATAAATGTTATGACAGAAATATGAGGAAGTCTTTCTCTAGGCACCTACCACCCCCCCACCATCTTTAAAAAACAGACTATATTATGTTCATTTGAATTTGTATATTTAAAATTTATTGCTTCCCCCCTTTTAGGGCTGTTGTATCTTAAAATATAAAAAAGAACAAATATTCATTACGTCTAAATGTTTTGAGTGTGTATTTATTTATATTACAAGTTGATATATAAATACTAATTTTTTTTTTTTTTTTTTTTATAAAATATTGGATTTTTAGATAGGAACGAAAATAAACAATAAAAAAAAAAAAAAAATTAAAAAAATAAAAGAATGGAAAGATAGAAACGCACACTTCTTACAAAAAAAAAAAAAAAAAAATTAACGTATATAATTTTTAGTAAATATATTTTCCATTATTATTATTAGTATTAATATATATATATATATATATATATATATAAATAATTTTATTATTACCGTTTCCCCCCTATAATAGGGGGGAAGAAGTTTGGCCCGCAGGCGGTCTTATTCCCACTACTAAGATTCTTTCTTATGTGTTGTTGTTGGTTTGTTATTTACCTTCTTGATACTACACAAACTGTGCTGTGCTCCGCTTCTACTATGATAGACAGAGAGAGAGAGAGAGCGTGACTAGTGGAGAGTATGTACATAAACCGGGCGCGACACATACAGACACACAAATAAAAAAAAAAAATAAAAATAAAAATATAACTACAAAAACATACTGCGGATAGAAGAAGGAAGAATATCGTGTTTCGTGTGTGCGTTTGGCAGTGTGGGGTTGGGGTTGGGGGGAGACCAAGAGATATACTCCACTCACTTGCGCTCCACTCACCGTCTTCAGGAGACAGAGAGAGAGAGAATTCTTCTCTCATACTTGTGTCCTGTCTCGTTTGTCATACTCATATAAAAACACGTCGTCCTCTGTCCCACCGTCTTAACACTTGAAAATATTTAAAAAAATAAAAGGACACACAGAGAACCTTTAGTATTAGTAGTAGTAGTAGTAGTTAGTAAAACTAAATAAAGAAAGAGGATCGGAAGAAGTACTTTTTTTTTATAACAAAGTTGGAGAGATTATTTAAAAGATGATGTCACACGTTTAGGCTGTTCTCTTTTTGAAAAATTTGACTTGACCAGTAAAGCTATTAAAACCACACTGTTCTATCATATATTTCATTATTTCATTTCTGTACACAAAAATAAAAAATAGAAAAAATACTACCACGCACAATTGTCAGATATATATATATATCCCCTTTTTTTTTAATGTCCAAATGCTCTAACAAATACATTCATCATTTTGCTTTTATTTATATTTTACCTACACACAAAAGTTGTCAAAATTTAAATATATTACAAAACATTCATAATTGCTTATTATTTATGAAATGTCATTTCAGAATTTTCTATATTTTCGCCTGCCTGTGAACACATTAGGCATCTCTCCCTCACACACACACAGAACATAATGTAGCGGGCCATGGAAATCATATTGAGTTTTCACCATAAAAATATATGAGGTCCGGTGTGAAACTAGAAAAAAATCTGGTGTTGAAATACTAATTGAAACTTATAATTTTTACTAAATGTATACTTGTCTTCAACTTTATATCAATGGAAATTTTATTATTATTATTTTTTAATATAAGGCGCGTCAACATCTATGGTCATTGGTGCCCGGGGACTTCTCAGTGCACTGCCAGCCTCCGGACAGTGTTCTCTAGTTACAGACAACACTGTCCATCACAACTCTCCCAGGACACTGAAACGCCCCTAACTTCTTGTTAGCATTTCTAGTAATAAACAAGGAGTACTTCCACTAGGAGGCAACTCCTAAACAAGTCTTTCACGCCCTTTATATGTCACTAACCCATCATATTCACTTGTATATATATGCTTTGTATGGTTATAATGGAGTTGATGAGGAGAGAAATTTTAGGTTTGATTAATTAGACGAGATATGAAGACACTGTTATAATATAGCTATAAGTTTACACAAACTGCACTGGACTTGTAATGATTTTATAGAGTTGTGTGAACTGTAGAGGCTGCTAGGAAGAAAAAAATCTAAGGGCAGTATAGCTGGACTCGAACCCGGGTCGTCCGCGTGGAAGTCCAGCAGGCTATCCACTTAGCTATTCCCTTCCCTTATTATTATTATTATTATTATTATTGTTATTATTATTAAGAAATTCACAACCATTGTAATGGCAAGAGAGAGAATTAAGAGAGAGAAGGACCCTCTCTGGAACTCTCTGACTTAAGCAGGCCAGAGTGGGAGAGCCCTGTATATAAGCCAGTGAGAATCTACCTAACGACATCTATCTAGATATCTATCTACCAGATTCAACCATCGTGTCATATCTCTACTCTTACCATTTATTCTATAAAATCATTACAAGTCCAGTGCAATTTGTGTAAACTTATAGCTATATTATAACAGTGTCTTCATATCTCGTCTAATTAATCAAACCTAATTTCTCTCCTCATCAACTCCATTATAACCATACAAAGCATATATAAACAAGTGAATATGATCGGTTAGTGACATAAAAATGGCGTGAAAGACTTGTTAGGAGAGATCTGTCCTAGTGGAAGTACTCCCTGTTTATTACTAGAAATGCTAACAAGAAGTTAGAGGCGTTTCAGTGTCCTGGAAGAGTTGTGTGGAATACTAGGGGAAGAGAGTTTTTGGACTACAGGTTTAGGAAGGTTGGATGTGAAGTCATGGAATTTTTTGTAATGCTTTCTTATTAGCTGATGGACAAAAGGGATTTTGAAGTGTGAAGGGTTAGGTTGGAAGCATAGAACGGGGCACTAGTAATTCTTCTGAGGGTTTTTGGATTGGTAAAATTAAATGCGATAGGAGTTGGAATGCATGGTTGAATCCCAGACCTTGCATCCTTTATAAGTCGTATTGTAAATAAGTCTTTTGTTTTCAAGGGAAAGTTTAGAGCGTCGGTCAAGTAGTCTGGGAGGAAAAAAGTTTGTAACGTCTGTTTAATTCAATTCTTTTTAATCTTGTAAGCGGATTCCAAGTAAGTCATTTGTCTAGATAAAATCCTAAAATATCGGACTTTGACGACTGTCGATATTATAATCCCATGAAGGAGTATGGGCGCAAGACTAGCGCGTCGGCGGGTGAATGATATGCATTGCTTTTAGTGTGATTGACCTTTTTTTTATACTCCACCTGATACCATACCCCAAAACTTTTTTAAATGAATTCTCACGGGATAAAGTTTCATACAAAAATGATAATGTTTCTGTATTCATAGCTGGTATAACAAATTTATTAATTTAATCCGTCGGTATTTTTATGGAAAAAATCGCAAAAATGGGAAAAAAGAAACTGTTCGTACAACCGGTCAAACCGTTTCTTTTTTTTCAAACTCAGAATGATGGCATCATGTTTAATTCTAATCAATATTAATTTAGATGATAGCATTGTAAAATTAAGTAAAATAGCACTTTAGAGGAAAAGCCTTACCCTGGACCCCTTCCCCAAAAACCTTCCTTAAATAATTTTCCCAGAGAAATGTTTCAAATAAAAGCTACCATAGTTGTAGTTAATATACGAAACTTTAAAGAAAATCGTTGGAACCATTTTGAATCTCAAAAAAATTGACAAATCCATTCTCTAAAATGGTACTTCCGGCTGACCAGTTGGAACTTAAACGCAATATCAAGTTTGAACTTTTAGCGATTTCCGGTTTTTAAGTTATGCTGACCAAACACAGACCAATTTTAAAAACTGCTTTTTCTAACTCAGAGGACCTCAAAACGGTGAAAACTTGATATCGAAAATTTGACCTGATTGTTGAGCTTCCTCTTACAGTAAATAAGATTAAGTATAAATTCTAGAGGAAGCCTATCTAAAGGAAGTTACAGATAAATTATCCATAACTTTTCATATTCTATTATACATATCACGTAACAGTCACTTAATCTAACTAAAAGAAATACTTAATAATAATTGCGATAAAACACACATCAATAAAATATTTTCAACTTTAAACTGTTAAGTATTATTACTTTTACACTGTATAATATATATGGTAAAAATACTCTCTATAGTATAACATTTCAGTTAGATATGCCGGGCTTGGAGATTGCGTGCCCCTGGATACATATGTAAGATTTGTGACGGTCATGTCCGTCTCTTATACAACAATGGCAGAAGAGTGTAGAGCACAACCGTGACTACACATTATAACCCTGGTGTACAGTTTTTAGTTCTTCTCCATGTCTTCTTAGTTTCTTTTTACTATTTCCCCTTCTTCTTCTTCAACTATATAATATAACATCCCTCTAACACAAATTTTTTTTATTTTTTTTTATTATCCGTCACGCCATCATTTCATGATATATATATATTTTTTTTTTAATGAAAAACTTTGTGGTTAATTTTATTTTACTGTATTTTTTTTTCTTCATAAGTAGTGTCCATCATAAGTTACCCCACTGACATGGAATATCCGTCGGGAAGTTTGTTACAAAAGTTGGTAGCCATTCGTGAAGATAGGTATGCTTCCATACACGCTTCCAATAGAATTGGAAGTCAATTAAATTGGAACAGGAAACAGTATTCAATTTCATTCGTTTTTTTATTTTATACTGGGAAAGAACAAAAAGATATCATTAATAAGAACCAATCATTAGTCGATTCGATATGCACCTGCACAAAATGTCAATCAAAGATGAAGAAAACTATGCTTGCTAAAAAAAAAACAATTAATTTGAAATATTACAAAACACGAATCTTGAAATATAAAAACATACTCTGAATCAACACATGGAAATATAGCGGAAAATGAATACTGTAAGATTTGGGGAAGAAAGTTTTACTTCGACGAAATTCAGGAAATGAAAGCAAGGGAAACCATTTGGGAAAAAGGTTAGATTTGTCAATGTTCGTACTTTAGAATGTGTATAATGTATAAGTATGACTGAGTATTGTCATGCAAGTTTGTCTATGCATGCTGCGCACATCAACTGCCTCTCTACACGCCCTATATGAACTATTGAAGGTTGGAGTGTAAATATTGTTCATGTGGTTAGACAATGGACTAACCTATCTGCAGCGAAGCCAATATTCCTGAAGAACTGAGTGTCCACTTAAGAATGCGGGACAAAGAAACTATTAAGACAAAAAGAAACTGATGATGAAATTGTCTTCCACCAATACGAAGATGGTACTTAAAAAAAATATATAAATCAGCATTAGGATATATAAATTATAAATAATTCAATGAACAAAGGAAATATAATACAGTAAACAACTTCCTCTGTAGGACCGGGAGTTTAGAATAGGCCGGTTCCTTTGCAGTCTGTTAAAAGAGTCGTCTAAAGGATAACATTTCATGTATACAATTACTGATCTGTCACCTTCCACCGTATAGAACAACTAATTTCCAACAGCCATGTTCTTTATTAAATTCCGTGGGAGAGCTAGAAAACTTCAAGAGATTTTTTCATGTTAGCACGCTTCATTTTGTAGTCATCATTCGCCCATCATCAGGATCTCTTGATAAACAATGCGAGTGTGTAAACTGATTTTGCTCTGTGCAAATCTATGTTATGCACTGTTCAAGACAACCTGATGATAGGCTGATGAAACCGGGTTGATGACCACAAAATGAAGCAGACAATCACATGGAAATAACTTCTGATATTCTCCAGCATCCTATTTTTCCAGCATTGTCTGTAAATTTGCAGATGGAAACGAGGGAATATTTGGCGATGTGCTAGATTTTGTTCGTGGTTACGCTAAGCTGAAGGGAGTCCTGTTAAAGAGATACCACACATTAACTACTCTTCAAGTTCTATGATAATACATCACAGTTCTTATTGTTAAACTAGGATAAGGACGCCAAGATTCTTGCAGATCCCCTCATATTTTTGTTAAATTTGAATTGACAAATTATATTAATAAAAAATTAAAATATTAATAAATTAAAACATTTTACTTTTTAAATTATTCAAGACAAATTTTCTTAATGACTTACAGATGCTAAAGAAATTGGGTAGATTATTTTCATAGTTTCGCATGAACAACCCACAGTATAGCCAATATTAACGATAATAGCCAATCTCCAAAAAATGTAAAGTGATAATTCTGGCTGAATAAATTTAACTGAAACCTTATACTGGGGCTCTTCGAGTTCAGTTCATTGCACACACGTCGACTGGAATCAATTTCCTAAAGCGCCATTTTTTAGGCATTTTAAAATGGATTTAAACAATAATCCAATAAATACTGTAAAATTTGATTCTTTTTTGTTCGTTTTATTTATTTATTTAACATTTATTTATATTATTTACAATCTACCAAACAAAATGCAATAGGTGATTTGAATCTGGTTTGAACCGGCTGGTTTGAGGGAAGTGACCAATGCCACACTTGCATTGGGCAGTTTACTCATTTTCCTACGACAGAAGAAGTTCCTTGGCCAATGGCGTTTCAAATGCCCGAAAGTATTGCCACCATGTTGTATATTCTTTTAAAAAGTTATTGTGTTAGGTTTAAGAATGAGATATTTAGGTCAATATATAGTAAGGTCATGGTTTTTGACATAGTAGAGAGATACTGCGTGATCGTACATAAAATCTTGTTTTCCTATGGCTTTGTATGTTATTTTCTATAGTTTTGTAAAGGTTAGTTTGTATTTTCCATATCTAATTTAGAATTAAAGTTCGACACATGAATTCAATATCTCATTTTATATATAAATATGAAATGTAAACATTTTAATTAAAAAAAAATTGTCTTCAAATTTTTAAACGCTAATTAAAAATTATACATATTATGGAGAGAACAAAACATGCATACACATTTTTATGAACGTTATCAATTTACGGAAATCTACGGCGAATATTATATGGGAATAACTGTATTTAATCACATTTTACCCCCAAAAGAAAAATATACCACATATATATTTTATTTTATTTTTTTAAAATTTTAATCACATCCTTAGAGTACCGTAAGATTTAGGTAAAGTTACTTTTTTAAACATAATAATTCTTATTTTAATATACATACAATGTTAATGTGAAGTTGAAATATAAAAGATTTTTGTCAAAACTGGTTCTCATATATATATATATATATATGTGTGTGTGTGTGTGTGTGTGTGTGTGTACATATATATATATAGGACATCAGAGAGAGACAAATCTGTTCCAAGTTTTTATGGCCATATGCTTACAGAATTTTAAAACTGACCACTATGATTGACCATAATTTTTAGTCTGTTAAGGAGATCCATTTAGTAAAAGTCTTGTAACAATTTTATATCGTTCTTCCTAATAAAGAGCAAGAATATAAATAAATATGAAAAAGGAAGAAGAAAAAGAACTAAATTAGAAACAGTTTATTGCAAAAATATGGTTTATTATAAAGAAAATTCATTTGTTCATTAAAATAAAATAATCTTATTGATTTGAAAGGTGCTACTAAATAGATAATCTTCTTAAACACCCTATTTTTTTTAGCAATATCTTTTAAACAAAACAAACAAATAAAATTTGGCGTGAAACATTCACAAGTTGCATTCAACTGCAATATTTATGAAGTTATTGATTAGATAAGGGGCGGGTGTTGGTGTAGTGGTTATGAGCATGGACTTGTAAGTGGAAGGACCCCAGTTCGTATCCCGCGTATAATTGCTAAATTTTATATTGGTATAAAAAATGTTTACAGTAAAGTAGGTGCTTCCGCTCCCGTCCACGACACCTAATTTGGTAGTTGGACGTTAAGCCCGCCTGCAAAAATAGGCATTACTTTACTTTACTATTGATTAGATAATGGAATTAATTTTCTTCAAACTTATAATATTTACTAAATGTTTGTCATAATGTTTATATCAATGGGAGAATATGAATTTAATAAATACGACTTTTTGGAGGGACTTTTCAGAGGCTCCCCCGGAACCCCTCTAAGATCAATTTTCTTGGAAATAAGTTACAAACAAAAGTGATAAAACTTTGTATCTGTTGCATGCACACTTACTTGGGGAGTAGCGACTTCATCAGTACAGTATACAATACACTTAAACTACATACACTCTACCCTTTACAGACAATTAAATTGATTGAAAACTCAGTTTATTTAGTTTAAAAAAGAATTCTAATTTGGTCCCCCCACACCCCCCGGAAATTAGATTTTTTCGTATAGGGATATTTTTCTTATAATTCAACAGTTAAGAGTTATATTAATTTATTCTTGAACCAGTGTTAGGAAATTTTAATATTTTCAACATACAATTCATAAGACTGGCACTTTTTTGATATTATGTTAGGCTTTTCTATAAACACCCTTTGGAATCAGTTTCGAACAAAAATGGGAAAAATCCAGAAAAAGTCATGAGAAGATGTGAATCTTTTGTCTGTCTGTCTGCATTTTTATTTGTTTTTCACCAAAAATAATTGGTGAAAATTGTAAGGAACTACCCATACATAGTTGATATTTGTTAGCCTGCTATCTTAGATTTTTGGACAACAGATTAACGAACTTATAATTATTTATAAAGGTAAAATTAACTCTATTAAATACTGATTTTCGTCTGAAAATTTGAAATAGTACAAAAATCCGTTCAAAATCTAATTTGATTGATAATTATTTTTTACTTCCAAAGCAAAATTAACGAAGAAATGGTAAGTTTAGAGTTTTTTTAGAGCAATTCTTTAATTAGATTGAGCAGTTTGTTGGTAATGCAGCCCGCAAGGGGTATCTGTTGCATGCACACTTACTTGGGGAGTAGCGATCCCGCGGGTTACCACAGCTCAGTACTCCATACACTTCAGTCACACAATACACTTAAACTGCATACATTCTACACTTTACAGACAAGGACAAACACAGTACACAAGTTAATTGGCCTAAGCCAAGGGAGAAGGAAGGGATCAGCTCAGTGGTAGCGCGCCGGACTAGCAACGCGGGAGTCCCGGATTCGAATCCAGCATGCTACCTTAGATTTTCTCTTCCTAGCAGCCTCTACAGCTCACTGTCCGATGAAGGCAGTGTTGTCCGTAGCTAGAGAATACTGCTCGGAGCCCGGCAGTACACTGTGAAGGTTCCAGGCAGCACAATAGATCTTTGTCGCAGAGCAATAATCCCCTATAAAAAACTAATTTAATCTAATCTAATCTAACTCTGTATGTGTAGTTAGTATAACAATTTGAATGGAACCCGTATATTTATGAAGAAACTTACTCAAAACTGAAAACAAAACAAAAATCCAGTTAACAGTGCACTTCCGGTCAACCAAATTTCTCCTAACTAGAAATTTTAGCAACACATTGAATTCTTATTACAGCTTTTCTAAACAAATTAATAGGAGAATATCCATTAGCTTGGAATAAGTTCATGAAATTTATATTTAAGAGCTAGATGGCGTTGACGCTTAAAGCTATAGCCTTTAATTAGTGTGTACTCTCTTCAATGACATCTGGAGTTTCAGACATGGACTCTAACCATGAACATTATTATTCAGTGCTTAAAAAATAGCTTACGGTGCCATGAAGCGTAGAATTCTTGGAATAAGTAGGAAAGAAAGAGTGCAATATGGAAAGAAGGGAAAGGACTCAGCTAGTGGACATCAACCATCTAGTGGACATACACACTTGTCGGCTAAGCGACTCAAATGGAATTGGGCCGGGTACAAAGATTTAAGATAATCCAAACTAAGAGATACCAAACCTGAAAAGATATCTTGATAAAACTTGAACCGCAAGGGAGGCAATTTCTTCGATGGATCGATGAACTGGTTAAAATGTAGGAAAACACTGGCCACGTCTAGCCAGACAAAAGAGACATTGGCCTTTGCTTGGTATTGGCCTATGACGAGAAATGGGCTAGTTTCCTCCAGTTTTATTGATAATTAAATTATATAGTACAATTTTAAATGTAAAACAAATATTTATTATTTTTAGATAGAAGACAGTTTTTCTTTTATTACTTAAGTGTACGTATATATTTTTTAATCATAGAAGAGTTCGATATAGTATTGTTTAACACGCAGCCAAATATTTAGAAATAATATTTCATATATAAAAAAAATTTGTTTATCAGATATTGGAAAATGCAGTAAAAATGTTTTTCACCACTTTTTATTACCATTATTTGTTTTTCCTTTTCTTTTTCTTTTTTATTTTTGGAAAGATAACTAAAATCATAGGAAACGCCTACAGTGTTAACAAGCGAAGTTTATAGCTTGAAATATAACAGTGTTAATATGTTTAAGGGGAAAACAGGAAGGCTGGCATAGTTGTTTACATATTGATTGTGGACAAATCAATAAAGCATTTAAAATACGTATGTTTATTATTCAAAGCAAAAAAGAGACATAATTTATCTATTGTTAAAACAACTCAAGGTGGGCGATCAAACTTTGCTTATGAGAATTTAACGCTAGCAAATCAAACTATAGAATTTGCTCTATAAGAGCAGGAAATAGGCTCATAAAAGAGATATATATATATATATCTATACAATATTTATATACAACTCGTTAACGTTAACTCTATACATATGTATCTAACTCTTTGACTTTCTAATCATGTCTAAACTGTCTATTTGTTGTTACAATAATTACACTAATAGTTTTCCTGTTTTTATCATGTATAACAAATATTTACTGTCTATTTATTTATTTACAAAATGTTTTGTAAAAAAAATAAAACATGGCTCTATCAAAATAGATGGAAAATTCTGCCCTAGAACATATTTGGAACTACAATGAACCTAAGAAATATATTATTTGCGCCGATTCAAGGAGCTCATCGATAGGCAATCGGGATTCCGATAGTTTGTTGATTCAGTGCTACATACGCTCTTGGAACTAACCCTGCGAGAAAATAAAGAATTCTTCTTTATTTAGATTCCCGGTCATGTGGGGATAAGAGATAATGAATCTGCCGACATAGCTGCTAAAGAAGCGGCATCAATGATTTGTAGAGGACGAACGGGTCCTTGCAGTCGATTGGAAAGCTTTTCTAAAAAAAACAAAATCTTTCCAACTGATTTGTAGAGGACGAACGGGTCCTTGCAGTCGATTGGAAAGCTTTTCTAAAAAAAACAAAATCTTTCCAACTGGGAAAAGGAATGGCAATCAGTGCAGCTGTCAAATAAACTAAGGAATGTCAAGGGTACCACAAAGAAATGGTCAACCTCAAATCGAGAGTCACGGCGAGAAGAAGTTGTCCTAGCGAGAATGAGACTCGGTCACACACCATGTTGACACACACCCACATATTCCGAAGAGAACCTCAGCCTCAGCTTGCAATACGACATTAACGGTCCCGCATATTCTATTGGAATGCTCGAAATATGTAAACGCGAGGGGGAAAGGTAAATTTGCCGACCAGTCTTACAGATGTATTAGGAGACAATGAGGGCAATATCAATAAGACTTTCAAATATCTTAGGGAGATTCATCTATTTCATTTGTTGTGAAACCAGCTGTACATATGTATATGTTTAGTTGTTTGCTGGTGTCATGTGTATAGGTATTTATTTTATAAGTGATATAAGGGAGTAGAGGAATATGATTAGACCTAGATTGTGGGATTGCTGGATTTGATTAGAAATTGTTAGACTGGTGGGTATGGATATGCATCCCGGATCAGCCCTTACAAATCAGAAACAGGTGCAAAGGACCACAGCTGTTGTGCACCTTAAAAAAAAAATCCAGAAAAAAAAAATCAGAACAATTTTTAGTGGAACGGGCCAAAAAATCTGTACGACAAAGAATCAAGTGTTCATAGGAACAATTTTTGATCATATCTGTTGTTCGAAATTTAATATTTAGTCTAATATAACAAATTAGTCATAATTCTAATTCACTTAAAAACATTCAGAATTTTTTTTTCTAGAATTGTGACACTCAATTTTGTTAAAAAAAGTTTTATATAGTAAGAAGTCAACTTCATAAAAATAATGAAACTCAAATAAAAGATAAAAATCTCTTGTTGAAAAATTTCTTGTACTTATATTTTTCAGAGCATTCCAACATTTTTGTCTTTTACGAAATTCTAGCTTTTCTGTTCTAGAATGAAAAGCTGGAGTAAACAATAAGGCGCAATAGCTCACAAGGTCAACACTTTCAAGCCTTCAAGTCTCATCCAGATATCCATCTTGAGGCATGTTTTTTTTTTTTTTTTTGCTTGGGTGTTTTATTGGAAACTCCCATATTGCCAGGTACTACCAGTTTTGTTATCATTTATACTGATGCTTATTAATAATAATTTACTAAGTCTCTAACAATAACAACAAATAAAGTATAATATAATTAATAAATATACTTGAATAGTTCTCTAAAATAATAACACTAAAAGAACACTAAAATAATAAATATCTAACAATAACAATTAGAAACTATACCCAATAATACTATTATAATCTTAACTTTATATTCATATCTGTAACTTTGTATCGACTACGAACTTGTATAAAAGTTTCATGTCGTCAATATTACTGTGCAGTATGTCAGTCAGTGTGGTAAATTTTGTAAATATTTTATAGTTTTTCCTGATGCTCTCATACTTCTTACATGACATGATAACATGTTCAACGTTCTCCTCAACACTGCACACTTCACAATTAGCAGACGTTACCAATTTAAATAAGAACATAGTTTTATTTGTCCGTCCATGTCCTGTGCGTAGTCTAGTCAGTGTCACTATTTGGCTGAGGCATGTTGTAGTGCTACAACCTTAGCATTGAACTAGGAGGGGAAGGTCAGGGGTCGCAAAATGGTAGCCCAGGGATCAAATGCGGCCAGTAAAGGACTAATTTCTTTTTTAAAATTCTATGCTTCTAAAAAAAATCTTGTGAGAATTAAAACAGAAAAAAAATTAATCTTTTAAAAAAACATTATTTTTGTCAGTCAAAATATTTATTATTTAATAATTTTCTTATAAAATGTAATTAAATTAATTTTTTTCTAAACTTGTTATGTTTTTGTAAACTATAAATTGTTTAAAAATTTAAATGTTGAACTACGGTTTATGTAAATCGTAAAGGCCTGTGGGCATCATAAGGGTATTGGCTAGAACCTATTTAATTTTAAGTTTGTTTCTGTTTAGAGAACAATATTGAATATGGTCCAAGTTTGATATTTATCTAATTCACTAACTCTTTGCTGCGATTGAATTTGAGACCCCTGTTTTAGATTAAAAAAAAACAAAAAAAACCATAGTTAAAAAGAAATGAACTTCAAGATAACTCTGAGAGTTAGAGAGTCACAAACAGTTTATGTTGATTGAAAAATTTCACAACTTTCTTTTGAGAAAGGAGAAAAATAAAAAAATAATTAACCTTCGTTGGATAATTAGGAAAAATGGAGAAAATTATTATGAACTACAAAGTCCCTTAAATCTCTTCAATCCAATTTAAAATTACCGCTTGTATTTGTAAAAATTATGATCATTCTGAAGATGTTGGAAAATCATTATTTAAAAGGTATTAATAAATTTAGAAATGTGTCTACTATTTCTACAAATTGAATTTTAAAAAAATTTAAAACTATGTTAACTGCAACTAAAGCTAAGTGCATATTAATTGAAGATAAGCTATAACCATGCTGATACATATTCATACTGAGGGGTGACTACAAATTAATAATTCTATGCAAGTCTCTGCCATAATACTTTTTTTTTTCTTTTTTATTTTACTTATGCCATTTTGACTCTGTTGGTTCAGCCATTTGGGCGCGGCCCAATATAAAATTGATAATTGGTAAAAATGATCCTCGTCGTTAAAGTGAGATCTAATGTCCCGCTAATTTGGGACAAGGCACAATGGACCGACGGGAGACTGAGAAAGGTTTTCCAGCGATCTGCTATGCCTATCTCTCTTGGGTGGATCTCTGGATGGTGAGTTCTATCAGGTGCTTGGCTTCGCTTAATGTAAGTGGAGCGGTCGGCTGATCCGAGCGCGCGCCCCCACCCGCAAGCTTGTCAATCTCTTCGTTACCGAGGATTCCACAGTGCCCAGGAATCCACTGCAATACCACGTTATCTTCACGAGCTATCAGTTGGTGTATCCTAATTCGGCAATACTGAACGTCTTGGGGGGAGTCATGGGGAGGTCGAGCTGGTGACAGCCGTGATCGCTGCTTGCGAGTCCACCAGGATCACAACATGTGAATCCGATCTTACCCATATCTCATCGAGAGCAAGCGCAATCCCCCTTCACTTCGCCGTCAAATACAGGACATGCGCGCTGAAAATCTCTACTACGTACACCAGCTCCCACGTTTGAATTGGGCCCCAGGAACGAACCATTTGTGTAAGCCTGCAGCCATGTTGACATGGGGTAATGCACCTCCAGGGTGTCCAGAGCGAGAGTATGGCATCACACGGTTTATCAAGATAAGGTGATTGACGGGCCGAACACCTGAAGCCATTCCCTAATCTTTCTGGTTTTGGGAATGTTAGACATATAGACAACTGTTACTGCTTAGTTTACCTTTAAACTCTCTCACTGACATTGAAAAACAATAA
The DNA here is from genome assembly GCA_011037195.1 of Triatoma infestans. Lineage (NCBI taxonomy): Eukaryota > Metazoa > Arthropoda > Insecta > Hemiptera > Reduviidae > Triatoma > Triatoma infestans. Next base: position 57,214 of record JAAEAF010003054.1, on the reverse strand, counting down.
TAACGGCCAATAAATTTAATTTTAACTCCTCAAGAAATTCACAAGAATATCGGCTGTTCTTTGTATCTTCGTTCAATTTATTAAAAAAATTAAAAAAGATCCGTTAATTCTTAAAACTATTTTTTTTTTTTATGTTGGAAATGATAATTAACTTACAAGAAGAAAGAGGTAGCAGTAGCTAGCACCTGTAAGAAAATGTGTACAAAGGAAAGTGTTTTTATTTTATTTATAGTGGTGAGTGTGACAAACTAAAATTAATGATGTTAGCTAGTGCCGACCATAACTTGTACAACTAATAGCGATGCTTGTAAACAATGATCTAAACAGTAGACAACATGTGCATTTGAATTATGAATGGGTGCAAAAAAAAAATCACATCTGCAATAAAGATAATAATAATAATAATGATTAAAGAGTCCATGTTTTAAGCATATTTATGTCAATTTATTAAAACTGAGGAAAAAAAAATCTGATGTGAAACACTCACACGATTTTGCTCGCATTACAATTAATTTACCGTTATAAGTGACAGATTTTTATCATACTTATTCATTAGTTGTCTTCAATGCTAATGAGAGAACCTAAATTCAATAAAACCACTTCTTTTAAGCAAAGCATAATCTTACTTAACATCCTTTTCAAAGTCCCCCTTAAATGAACTTTATCTGTGGTAGATATGAGAGAGGGAGAGAATTATTGAAGAGAAATTTAGGAGAGTATAGAAATGAACTAGTAGAATGTGCTGAACACTGTTATAGTGATTGGAAACATAAAAACGGCAAGACTTTACACTGTTGAATGATATTAGAGATTAAGCTAGTGAGAGAATAATTAAGTGAGAGACAGACTGGCTGAGTATAGTAAGGTAGAAGGGTGCTGACTGGTGTTGTCACAACTCTTCTGAACGGTTTTCCCTTAGTGCTAGCTCGCCTGTATATATAAATTGTACAGTAAATACAGGAAAAAAAATAAATGAAAATAAAAATATATATATTGAGGTGAGATACCTCTTCTGGTAAGCTCAGAAAAACAGCAAAAATTAAAGAGTGAAAAATATTGAGTGGACTCTATATAATATAATATAATTGGTCAGCAAAATGGGGAATTAAAATATTAAAAAATTTTATGGGAAAAATGAATATATAAATTCTTTTTAAAATGGGTAGCAAATATTATTTATTATCACTTTCAATAAGCCAAAGGAATGGCGCTTACCTTGAAGCGCAGAATCCTTGTTACCAGTAATGGAAGACACCTATGTGTCCTTAGCCCATATCGGGGAAAAAGGGAGAGGAAAAAATAGAAATAAGGATACTTGGCTGATGATTGTAGGTAATAAAATTAAATGGGCTCCCAGAAGCTGCATGGCAGGAAACCAGAAGTAACAGTCATGTGATTTTACAATAAGTCCATGCAAGTCGAGGGAACCGACGCCGCTTAATCAACGCAAGGACCAGTTTATTAACACTACCCAGGAAAACCAGAAGTTTGTTACTGTTACTGGGTTTTTCACAATAAATTAAGGGCAACCTAACTGGCATGAACTGTATAGAAAGATTTACTTCTGTACTACAACTTACTCCAACGAGTATTAGATGGTGACTTACTCCTTCGAGTATTGCATAGCGACTGATTGAGAGAAGATAAAAAGCATAGGTTACCCCCTCTCTACACTAAGGACACAGCCTAATAGATTAGTAAATTATTATCAAGGCAGTACAACACCTCCTCCTAAATATAATTATTGTACGCTGTTGGCGGCAAATTTAAATTTATACTAAATACCGAACATATAGACATATATATATAAAATTCTCCCTCCCTAGTTTGGCCTAGGTAGGGAGTAACTAATGTTTGATTCTTCGTTCTTCGGATCCTATGAATCTTTAATGATTCAGATCCCATTAAGATCATTTGTATGTATAGTTCGTAAACCAAAGTTAATGACAACTATAGGTGTGTTTTTTGTTGTTTAGGGTGGGAGGGCGTCGCAGATAACTATATAGTAAAGACACACTTCCGGTCAACCTATTTTCTTCAAATATTTTGGCAACATATTTAATTTTCCTTAATATTAGAATCGTTTAATAAAATAAAATAGCGCTTTAGAAGAAAACATAAACTGAAACCTACCCTTAAACCTCCCTCCATCAAAAGGCATTTTCTTATAGAAAAATCATCAGAGTTATTTTCGAGAATATCGCAAAAAATGAAAATTCCGTTAGGAAAATGGTACTTGCGGTTGAGGAATTTTGGCCGATAACTTCCTGCCACATCCCATAGTAATTTCCAAATGGAATGTCAAGTTTGAACCTGCTGAGATTTTTCATTTTTAAGTTTACATACATACACAGGACAAAACACACACACATCATGTTCTTAAAAACACTTTTTCGGACTCAGCGTAACTCTAATCTTGTATTTCCAGTGAAAAGTAGATACCAGCGCGATGGAGCTGCATATTCTTATATTTAGAGCAATTAAATAATGTCTTAATGATTGTCTCTGTTCTTTCTCTAATCTTTTGGGCTTATGGCCTCAGAATCATTCCATATTTGATTTGGAAGCGCTAAATTTATTTGTTCATGACAACAGGAGCCTCATATCTTTTCACTCCTTATAAGGATCAATATCCATTTGCATCTCTATGGTTGCCACTAGTTTCCAGATTAAAAGCCATTTTCTATAACCCGAAACTAATTTAAGTTCTTCTAATAACTGCAGCAACTACAGGAGATATAAATTCATGGTACTCTGGGCATTTGTTATCTAACTAAATATTATAATACAAATAGTGAATAAAGTAACAGGTGACGGTGGGGTGGGGTGGATGGGGGGAACGTAAAAAGGAACGCAATATCTGAAGAAGGAAGGATGGTAATAATGTGTGTGTGTATATTTGTGTACATATGTAACGTATGTATAATATGTAAGTCTGTGTAGAATGGGTACTGTTTGAAAATAGATTTATATTCATGGTATAAATTTAATTTTTCATTTCTAACAAGTTTTCAAAGTGACAGCATCCATGGGCCAATGGTAAGCATTCTAGCATGCAACGATGTCAAGAAAGCCATGCAAACTTTCTTCTTATTGCTTCCACTTTTTTTTATTTATTTATTTATTTTTTTTTTTTATCTCAACACATTTATTAAAAACTAAATTCTTTCTTTGCTTCTTTAACTCGCCTATACTTCTCCTATCTCAATAGGCAGGTATTTCTTCTGTTTGGATTTGTAAATAATTTACCATTATGAACAATAATGTATTTAAACATACGCTTCTAGTAACTAAAATATATAAAAAAAAAATGCTAGAGATTGCGTGTGAATTAAGGTAAACACCATTGGAATGTAAAGTTGTAGATAGTTAAAAATAATACGATGTGCCAACTAATGCCATACCTCTTTTACTTTGAAAACATTACACATACTATATAATAATAATAACACACACACACACACACACACACACACACAAACACACACATAACTTTGCAATTTAATTATGACATTCTAATGAAAAATAACTAACTGAACTATGTTCATTATTTAATTTCCCACTAGGTGGAATCTCAATTTATTTTATTTCATTTAATTTAATTCATTCATTATTTATTTAGCGATTTAATTTTATTAAATAAATTGTATTTATAAAGGCTTTAAAATATCTACCTTGGATTTTTATGTATCATACAGTTGTAGCTAATCTTTAAGCATTTATGTTGCCACCCATTATACCAATCCTGCCCCAATTAAATGAATGAAATGCCGGAGCCCTTTTGCACATAGCTGGACAACAAAATAGGACTGAGAAAAGAATGGAAGTAAGGCATTATGTTTATCACCAACATTCAAGGTCGAAGATCAATGTGACAACACTCGCTTCCCCACGCCTTCCGCCACACTGGAATTTTGATTTTGGTTTTCTCTCTTTCTTTCCATAAAGATAACATAAAGATATCTTCACGCTGGAACTGACCACCCTGAGGATTCAACAAGAAAATCCTGATGCGAATTTTTTGTTGTTTTTTTTTTTTGCGTCCAGCGGAGGCGAAGTGACCGGATCATACTATTTGAAGCGCAGCATATTACTATCCAGAACAGGAGAAACCCTATTATTCTAAGACCAGTCTTATAGGTGGATAATTATGCCCAAGTGGATTTTGTATTGTGACAGGTAAACAAACAGAACCGTTATTTCTCAAAGGCAGTATGAAAAACCATATAATTTTTAGATCTATATTAATTTCAATTTGTTTTCTGCAGAGAGAGATTGCAAATCCAAAAAAATTAAAGAAATCCTTTGAAAATTAAAGAATTACATAACCTTACTTTGAAGAGAAGAATGCCTAACTTCGTCGTTAATCGCCTCCAAAAACGCTTAGAACTTGGAACTAAGTATAATTTCAAATTCATAGGAAATAACAGTAAAAATAAAGCTAGTATAATGGAGTTGTTGAGGAGAGAAATTAGATGTGATTAAAAGAACGAGATATGAAGACACTAATATAATGTAGCTAGGTTTACACTAACTGCACTGGACTTTATAATGAAAATGATAGAATGAATGGTGTGAGTAAAGATATGACACGATGCGAAGTACAGAGGTTGTATCTGATAGATTCCCACTGGCTTATATACACTCGTTCTCCCACTCTAGCCTGCCTAAGTCAGAGAGTAGTCTGAAGTTAACAGAAACTACTCTCTGCTGGATGCTATTACACTAGTAAATGAGTGTTGGGAAAAGCTGTTTTATATAGTACAAGAGATTTTCTAGAGATAAATAGATTTATGTATCATATTTTCAGAAAGTTCAGCTATAGAAACTTTAAAAATACAGGAGCGGAAAAAATACGTCAGAAAAGCTGCAGGGGAGACAAAGACATTTTAGGGAGGAGATCGATATTTGGCGGATTTCTAGGGGGAGGTTGCTGGGAATGGTTTAGCATTTTACTAGACATGATCGTTTGGTGAATTGGACTACATGACTCTTCCCAACAATGGTGTTGGTCAAATGTAATTCCCAGATTATTTGACATGGGAGGAATAATGAATAGGGAAGCCAACTAGATAAAGAGAAGGAAGAGATGAAAGCCACTTATCCAATCACTATGGCTTTAATTTAAGTGCATTTAGTTTGGAATAATTGCGATTAGCCCAATCCTTAATATGAAATATCAAGTTTGAATTATATTACCTATTACGGAATGTCAAGTTTCAGTTCCCTAGGATTTTTTTCATTTTTATGGTATTTTGTTCTCTTTTTCTCACCGCTTCCTTCCTTCTCTCACTGGATCACTTTCTCTCTCTCTCACACTCTGACATAAAAACACACACCAACCATTCACCCGAAAAAACTCAATTTCAAAAATTTGTTTCTTACTCAATTTGCACTTACTGCTATGAAAGCCATAAGAAAAAGTAGAAAGTAAAAGTAGATAAAAATAAATATTTTTATTAAAAGTAACACTATTAATGTGTAAATAACATGCCTGAATACTGTAAATATAATGACCAGTTAACTTCTTATATATATAATATATATTGTTCGCTCGCACATCGTCAAAAAAAACTTTTGACATACATCTAATCCATTCATACACTCCATTGTCCTGCACCTCACATAACTAAAATACGGATAATAATAAACTAGTTTAAAAAAAAAATCTTCAACTTCTATTAGACTTCAATACGACATAATTTACAGTAATTATTATATACTATTATCCAGTAATTATTATTACATTATTGTATTTATACTTAATATTTTATCCTAATATATTATAAAATAATAATGCATAAAATAGTACACCAGTCTTACTTATCCACAGCTAATATTTTTTTCCTTTATTATTCTTATTATTATTACTTTCTCTTACTAGTAAGAGGATAGTGTTAAATTTCCGAAAATTACGTTTTCACCAGAAATACATGTGCTAAGGTGCCTTGAAGTTTCGCGATGACGAAACAAAATATAACGTGGCACAATGTAGAACAAGAGTAGCGTAAAAATGCTTGCTGTTGCAGATGCAAACTGGCACAAGATTTCGGAATAAACATCAACTCCTATATAAGTAGAAATAATTGGCATGTAAATATAATGGATGAGTTGGGTGGAGAGAATTCGGGTCTGGTTAATGAAATAAGAAGACTGGGTTAACACTGGTTAACTATGTATAATAATAATAAAGATACACAGTCTGCCTGGACTTTACAATAGTGAATAGTTAAGATAGAGAGTGGTATGAAAAACATTACGAAGTGACTGGTGAGATGATAAACTATAGTGAACTATATTGAACTGTCTTGAACTGTATCGACTGAATTGAACTGTCTACCCTTGGACTGTCCGTCGCTATATTTATACAGTTTCTCCCACACCAGTCCGAAAGAGTGGTTGGGTTTGTTTCTCTTCTCTTTACTCTCTTTGGTTGCTGATCTCTCTTTGGTTGCTGTTACATCATCGGACTGGAGTGGGAGAAACTGTATAAATATAGCGACGGACAGTCCGAGAGAGTGGTTGGGTTTGTTTCTCTTCTCTTTACTCTCTTTGGTTGCTGAGCTTCTCTTTGGTTGCTGTTACAAAAAGGGTAATCAAAATTCGAATTTACTGTGTCAGATTTACGAATATTTTGAAAAATTAATTCAGCTAAATTTTAGCGTCTTTATTGACGTTTTATAGAAGTGATTGGTTATTGAGAAAAATACTACGTTTTACACAATAGAACATGCAGATCACTACTATCAAATTATTAATGAATTTATTATTTATTACTTTCTCTTAGTGTTAATGAAATTAAGTTTTTTCCCAGATATACACATTTTGAGGTCTCCCGTGGATTCGCAAATGTGGTTTTTAGAAATTGACGTATATATATGTGTGGTCAGCGTAATTTAAAAACGGAAAATCACAGAAACCACAAACTTGATATTAAAGTTTAAGTTCTACCAGAAGACCAGCCAAATAAGATTTTGATCAAATACAGTCAACCGGAAGTACCATTTTACTAAGGTCAATTTTATAGGTTTCAGCGATCTTCTCCAGAAAAATGGTTCCCGGAGATGCTTTATAAACATGGTATACTAATTACACATATAAAGTGTTTATACACTTTTATTTGAAACATTTTTCAAGAAAAGTCATTTTAGGGCAGTTTGGTAGGATAGGGTAGGGATTATGCTTTACTTTAAAGTATTCAGTTATCTATTTATTTTTTACAGTTTTCTATGATCTTCTCCATTAAGAAACCAACGGATTTCATTAAACATCGTGTACACTAAGACGTTATCACGTTTCTTTGAAACATTTTCCCAAGAAAATTCATTGAAAGGCAGTTTGGGGATGGGATGATAAAAAAAGAAAAGAAAATCCATATTATTAAGTTCAGATCACCTAGTGACATAACATTAAAGACAACTAAGTAATTAGTGAACATTATAAGTCTGATGAAAATTTATCTGATAATAATAATAATATATTTATCTAATATATAATTACTATATAATATATAATTTAATATATATAATAGATATATAATTATAAATATATAATTAATATATAATTACTATATGAATTTGTATTAAGAGAAAGTTGTGTGAGTGTTTCACACTGATTTTTTTTTTTTTAAACCATATTTCCAAACAAATCACTTATTATGCCAGATTAATAACAAAACAGAAACTTCAAAATAATTAGTTATTATTTCTATCAGTTTATAATATATTTAATATAGAGAAGAATGTCATTTAAAGATTATATTCAGGGTGGTCGTTATATGTAAGAAGATACCGCGCAGCACCATCTCCAGGTAAGGCCCCATAGCAATGTTCCTTCATATGCTTGATAATTGATGCCTTCCTCCAACCGTATATATATATATATGTATTTATTTTCCTTTATTATAATTTATTTGTACACTTGCTTCGTCATTAATTCTTTGACTATTATTTATTTATTATCTAGCTTTTTCCTTTTCCATTCTCTTGTACCTTCTTTTTTTTTTTTTTTTTTTTATTTCCTTCTTCAGGCCGATAGCGATAAGCACGACTATCCAGAACAATGATCTAAGCGAGAAAGGGTCAAAATGTCATAATCAAACAATAGCCGAATAAACGTCACGTATTTCAAAAAAAAAAAAATTACCTACATTGGCTCTATTATAAAAAAAAAAATAAATAAATAAATAACAAATATAAAATAGAAAACAATTGTTATTATAATAAATTGTGTATAGCATAAAGAAATATAAATACATATTATACCACCTACAAAGCAGATATTATTTTAATTTTGAATATCTAAGATTCTATAACCTTTTTTTTGTACTGTAACTATTGTATATATAATTCAAAACTATAATATATTACACTTTCATATAAAGGTGTAAGGAAAGTGTACTGTACATTCGTCGCACATCTTCAATGATTCATTTCACTTACTAGACAAGTTTACGCCGAGAAATATAAGCGATTTTTTTTTTTTTTAATTAATTATTTGACCCCATTCTTCGGCCAAAAACTCTTGAGAAAAATGAGGAAACCTTGTATTCGCTAACCCAATTTTTATTTCCACTAAATAGAACGCTCCTCAGAATATCCAGGGAAGGAATCGTCGGAAGTAAAGGATGCATTGGCACGAAGATATGGTTATCCCTATCTGCCAACTTCCCCCTTCAGAACTCCCCAAAGGATAGAATGATTTTTCTTCAAAGTTGAATATCAGAAAAGAGTGGAGCGATGAATCCACTCTGTCTAGCATTAAGAACCATTGTATGGTATATGAATAGGTCCCTGAGAGAACCAGGGGTCTGGATTTTTTGGGTCAAGGACCAGATACACGGGGCCTATGTGCAAATTTCGCAATCTTCTTCCAGTCGGAAATTCACCCAATCGGAAGATATAGAATCAGGAGATTGTAATCTTATACGATAACCAGGCAGCCATTAAAGCAACAAGCTCACATGTCATCATTTCGGTAATGGGATCTGAATCATTAAGGTTCGTGAATATCCGAAGAACCTACTTACAAGCTACTAGCTAGGACAGACTAGGGAGGGAGATTCTATATATATAGGACGAGCTAGCCCTAAGAAGAGCAGTTTTTAAATACCAGTAAGAAGACGTCATTCTACTTTCTAATTCTAAGCCAGTGAAGACAACTAAGTCGCTCTCTTTATTATTCTCTCGCTTCCTTATTCTTTAACTTCTGTTAACAGTGTAAATCCTCCCATTTATCCAGTGAACCTATTCTATTATACAGTGTTCAGCACATTTACTTCTTTATTTCTTCTTCCTCATTCCTAAATTCATTCTCTCTATTTCTCTACTTCTCACATCCATTACAATTTCAAAAATGGTATGGGTATGCCTTGGCAACTCATGACCTGGGCAGGAACAATAGAGTGGCGTGGAAAGAAATAAGATGGCCGACGCTCTATATCTCTCCTTTCGAGGCCTGAACTCTTCTGTAGAATAAGGTAACCCGTCTCATTGTGAAGAATTTTGAAATGTAGAGTAAGTGAAAAGAGCCCACCTCTGGAAAACCCTTCCAACTGAAGCAAGCTAAAACCTGCCTGGGTGGTTATAAGCAGAAAAGATCTGAACATGCATCAGTCTGTGAGCATGACGACGGGTTTCCCCACAGAGCATTGATACTCAAAAGGCACCTGAAACAGCTGGGCATAGAACACGATAGCACCTGCAGATTCTGTGGAAAGATGGAGGAGACTCAATACACCTCGTAACAGACTGCGATGCTATCACCCACAGGATTGGAAGCCTGTGTAGTTACTACCTGGAAGAGGTGCTTCGGTCTCACACTGACACCAGAAAGGTGGCTTCAACAAAATAGACCTATTTAGGTCGCACAGCATTATACCCACAAATAAAAAAAATAAGCAGTTTTCATCTAACATTTGACCCTTTCGTGGGCCAGAAATCCTTGAGAAAAATGAGAAAAACTTGGACACAATAAACTCTCTAGCCAAATTTCTAATTCCGATAAAGTTGTAAAAACTTTACAAGAAAGAATTGCGTCTTTCAACGCAAAGAAGAACAAGTAAGTCCTTTTACTTTTTCTTACTGTTGATTAGAAGAAGTTTGGCGATTGTGAAAAATTTTCGAAATTGCTTTTTTCACCGGAAAACATGTTAAGTTCTCATGAGTAATAATAATAATGTCAGGGAAGGGAATAGCTAAGTGGTTAGCGTAACGGACTCCCGCACGGAGGACCCGGGTTCGAGTCCAGCTGTGCTGTCCTTAGATTTTTTTCCTAGGAGCCTCTACAGTTCACTGTCCGGTGATGGACAGTGTTGTCTTTAACGAGAGAACACTGTCCGGAGGCCGGCACTGAGAAGGCTCCGGGCCCCAATAACCATAGATGTTTTGACGCGCCTAAAATTAAAACAAAATAATAATAATGTCTTTATTAGACAGAATTTATACAAAATATACAATAATAAAAAAGCAACAGACAAATACTTCTTGATCTTTTGACCGCCTGAGGGCGTTGTTGTTTTACATCAAATAATAATTAAAAGAAAGAAAAATGAATACAATAGAATAGAAACATACTGTATTTATGTAAGCATAAATGGATACAGGGGTCTGGCCCAACATTTCAAAGTAAACAAAAAAAAAATCACTCACATATAAATTACTCAGAAGTACACATTTAACACTAATAATATATTTCACAATTAGCACTCAAAACCATCAATCAAGTCTCATACAAGTCCAAAATAAAAGTTCTCATTTTATTACCACCCTCAACAAATTTAAATACATTCTTCAGCTGATTCCCATCAGTTATATTTAGTAATCTCACGAGTGAGTGCTCTTCATTACTGCTGCGATCTATATACTGAGCAAGGAACTCCCTCCTTGTATATCTTCCTGTACGACCTGTAGATTGGACATTTCAGCAAAAAATGTACCAAAGTTAACGACTCTTTTGCATTGCAAAGAATACATATTATCATACTCGCATTAATGGAAGCCCTTTCTCCATTTAGAAATAGCCTTATAATATTAATATTGGACAATCTCAACTGGCATAAGAGTCTTTGCTGCTTGATCAGCGTTCACCTTCTCCAATTTACTCCATATTGATTTTATTGATTTTATTTATTGATTAACATATTGACTCCACAAATGATTCGTACACCTTTCAATAATATCAGCTTTGAAATGTAGCAAAACCTTAGTACTATTGAAATTATATATAGCTGGGAACCCTATTGTCACAAGTGTGTTGTTGAGATGAAGGAACCAATGGTTTTTTTGAGTGCGATAGCAGGTTGATGGTTGTTAGGTAATTTATCATAACATCAAAGCATTTTTTTTTAAAGTTTCATTTGGAGATATACAAAGAACGTGTAGCCATAGATTCAATGTTCTCTCTAATACTATAACCCGTATATCTTTACACCCTGTTTCAGTACGAATGAAATGGTTCGGTGCATTGAATATGATACAGTTCTTTGAAAAAGCTTATTTGCAACCTTTCCAATGATTCCATATAACCAAGGGGCCCAAGTAAGAAAAATGAATATATATTCAGAAAAATGAATATATAAAATAAAAATCTTCCGAATCAAATCAAAAGTGAATTCTGAACAAATTCAAAACTGAAAGCTATAGAATCAGAGAAATTTTCCGTGGTACCATGCTTCATTTTGTGGTCATCGACCGGTTTCGGGCGTTCGCCCATCTTCAGGATGCGTTTTGTCAGACAGTGTGACAACACAGACTTGCACAGAGTAAAGTTAGTTTTCACACTAATGGAGTTGTTTTAACTGTCCACAACCACCACAACAACTAAAAAGCTATATCTATCTAAATCTAAAAGGCCAGACATTACCTCTACAGTATAAAACTAAACTGGACCATTTTATCCCTCTCACACGTCAACATGTCAACATATCTCCAGAAATTCATCAAAGTTTAACACATTTTTTGCAATGATTTCGCCTTAAATTATTTGGTTAGCAGAACTTTACGATACTCTGCAATTAAATAAAGAGTGAAGCCCCCTTCTGCTAAAAACATCAATTATCCTATCCATTAAAGTGTAAAAATAAAATTTTAAAAAATGTAATAAACAAGTAAACGAAATTTGGAAAATATTGTAGACTTTTTTAAAAAGGACGCGGATAAATATATATTTTAAAAAAACCAAATTTGACAGGAATCGCAATTGTGATAAAATCTTACTTCCGTTAAAAGAAGTACAAGTACTAAATAGATAAAAGAACTAGGATATTAGCCGTTTAAATTGAACAATGTTAATTTAAAAATTTAATTATACAATTATTTTTCATAATTAATTAAAAATTTATATGAAATAAAAAGCAATAAGAAAAGAAGAGCATTAAAAAGAGCAGGTAAAGGGTATTTAGTGTTATAAGTGTTTGTGTAAGAATTGTCAGGATGTGCGCCTCGTATCCTACACCTTATATAGATGGGGGAGCAGCAGTAGCACCGACCTCACCTTCTTCTTCTTACCAACTAACACTGGCTGATTAATGATAGTCTAGTGAAAAGGGGAAGTAAGAAGAAGACCAGCCGGAGCAGCCGAACACACAGTGGGAACTTCTCTGACAATCGACCTATTGTTAAACTGTCTCACACACTCCCAACCCCCCCTTATCACTATACTTCTAGCACGGTAAGAAGAGTTTTTTACTGTCTCCTCCTTGTGTGTATACTATCCTTTCACACACTAGGCGTCCATTTGACTCACTTCGCCACTTCAACTATATTTACTGATAGAAATATTATGTTCCTTTTACACATATATATATTAGAGCTCAGTCGCTCTCTCTACTATCTATAAAACTAACTAAACTGTTTGTATTTTATTTTACTGTATTAGTATCCAGCGGAATGATTCCCTAATCACGGATTGTTTTTTTTTTTTAGCCACTGATCTGCTGTCTTTGTTTATATGAACAAAATAACTCGAAAATACACACGAACATTCACTTACTGCAATTTACAAAATTAGAAATAACATTTATCTAAAATAAATGTAATGACTTTTTTGGGGGAGGGGGAAAACTGATTTATTAATCTTCTCGGATAAAACTTTATATAAATAATTAATGTGGAGCCTTTATGCAGAAAATCGAAAAAAATTAAAAAAAAAAAAAAAACTGTATACCATAATAAAGTTAACCTCTTTTCATCAGAGACATTTTCCATGGTAGCCTGCTTCATTTTGTGGTCAGCGACCGGTATCGGGGGTTCGCCCATCTTCAGGATGCGTTTTGTCAGACAGAGTGATAACACAGACTTGCACAGAGCAAATTCAGTTTATACATTGACTGGTGTTTTTAATTGTATTTTAAAACTAAACTCTTAAACTAGGTCAAAGGGAGGTAGCTGGGAGGGGAAAAGGAACACGTGTTTGGGTTGTTAAAGGGGCAAATTTTCCTTAGAATGAAAACAACACGTGGGGGGGGTCTAATTTTTAAACTCTGTTGTTGGAGAAAGATTCACTTGGCAATGAAATAATCAAAATTTAATATTTTATAATATAATTTAATCAAAAATTAATATATTATATTAAACCAAATATTTGATTTGATTATTTTAATAATTGTTTTATGCTTATGTATATTTTTTAATTTTTATTATTTTAATCGCTTAATTTTAAATTGTGTTAGTTTAAAATTGTTATTTAATTTAATTTTAAAGTTATTTTGATTATTTAATTGTCAAGTGACAATCTCCCTCCAACAACAGAGTTTAAAATTTAGATCCCCACGTGTTGTTTCCTATTTTAAGGAAAATTTGCCCCTTTAACAACCCAAACATGTGTTCCTATTCCCCCACCCAGCTACCATGACCATACTACCTCCCTTTGACCTAGTTTAAGAGTTTAGTTTTAAAAATACAATTAAAAACACCAGTCAGTGTATAAAGTGAATTTGCTCTGTGCGAGTCTGTGTTATCACACTGTCTGACAAAACGCATCCTAAAGATAGGCAAACGCCCGAAAGTGGTCGATGACCACAAAATGAAGCAGGCTACCACAGAAAATGTCTCTGATGCTTTCCAGCTCTGCGGAACCAACCACCACCACCACCACAAAAAATTAACCGCTTTTCTTTAAACTTCGGAATTTTGGAAACACATTTAATTCTAATTAATATTAATATAGATAATAGAATCATAAAATAAATTAAAATGGCCCATTAGAGAAAAAGCATGATCTCGCCCCTTCCCAAAAACCTGCTTCTTTCTCTTTATGTGCAGTTAATATATCATCAATTTTAATGAAACGCTATGACGTGGCCTTCTGGAGATAATCATAAAAATTGAACCACCTGTTCAATAAAATCACACTTCCGGTAAACCGATTTTCTTCAAACCCGGAATTTTGGCAATAAATTTAATTCTAATTAATAATTATATAAATAATAAAATTGTGCAAATAATTTAAATAGCAATTGAAAGGAAAGCAAACCTCCCCACCATCTCTCTACCAAATACTTTCTTAAATGATTTTTTCTGGACAAAATTTTTCAAATAAACGTCACAAACCTACATGTATATTTAATATATATACCAAGTTACAAAAAAAAAAAAAAAAAATATCGGAAAACGATGAAAAATGCATTCACTAATATGGTTGAGGAGTTTTGATAGATAAAACTATCTATCGGACTCCATGGTGATACGCAAACGAAGTGACATGTTTGAACTTTCTGGCGATATTTCATTTCTGAGCTGTGCATTTCACATACATTCAGGCTCACACACACGCTCCCTCTTGTAAAAAAAAAACTATTTTTTGGGGCTCAGGAGACCTCAACACGTGTATGTCTGGTGAAAACTGGATATCGAGAATTTGACACGAACACAATATTTTCTGGTATTTTATCCGTCCTAGCATGCATATTCATTTAGTTACTGACCGTTTTCGAATTTTCCTCCATCACAAGAGCAAATTCAGCAAGTTTTTGGAGAGAGGATAACCTCCCGCACATATATACAACTAACAAACCAACAAGTGCGAGTGTAACAGAAACATTACGTTGAAGTGAACTCTCTATAAAAAACTTGGTGAATTTGCTCTGATGTTGGATGAAAATCCGAAACCGGTCAGGAACCAAATGAATATGCATGCTAGGACGGATAAAATACCAGATGTTAGGTATCCACCATTGCGGACCCATCCACATATTCAACATACTTTCTCTTACTAGCAGTAAGAGAAAATAAAAAGAATGTGGTGTGATGAATTACAAAAACAAAAATTTTCCTTTAAAATTGCAATAATTAAAAACGTTGGCCATAAAAATAGGTGGTGTTAGAACCTACATACAGATATAGATAGATTGTTGTAGGGGATTATTGCACTACGACCTGAAAGATCTATTGTGCCCCCCGGAGCCTTATCCAATGCACAGCCGGCCTCCAAGCAGCGTTCTCTAGCTACAGACAACATAGCTCATCACCGGACAGTGAGTTGTAGAGGCTCCTAGGAAGAAATAATCTAAGGGCAGCACGCTGGATTCGAATCCGGGACCTCCGCGATGCTAGTCCAGCGTGCTACCACTGAGCTAATCCCTTCCTTCTCCCTTGGCTTTCGCCAATTAACTAAGGACGGAGACTCTAGTTTGTGTACTGTGTTTGTCCTTGTCTGTAAAGTGTACAGTGTATGTAATTTAAGCGTAGTGTATACTGTTCTGATGAAGTGCATGTAGTACTGAGCTGTGGTAACCCGTGGGGTCGCTACTCCTCAAGTAACTGCATGCAACAGATACCCCTTGTGGGCATACATACAGATATACCTTGAGTGGACACTGTGGGCGTCCTCTCGCTAAAGGTGCCGTATTGTACTGTCACTGAGAGGCCGCCAAAACGTAACAAAAGGCACCAAACCCCCCTATAATCAATTTTTTTTTTTTTTTAAATGTTCCAAATAGAAGTGTTAGGTTAAATGAAACAAAAAAAGGAACAAAAAAAAATCCAATATCATAAGTAACAATAAAATCAGTAATTTAAATTCTCTTATTAATGTTAATCCATATGGCCAAGTGATATGCAGTGATATAGAGAAGCTTACCAATTTAAAACGTTCAGATATCTTACGAATTCAGCTTTATCTAATATACGAATACTTTTGAAAAATATTCTATATTTCTTTAGCCCCGAGCAGATCAGCCACTTCATGAAAATTATGATGGATAAGGATTGTGAGATTCGGTCTTTTTTTTTTAAATAAAAAAAAAACTTAAATTTTTGCCAACGTTTCGACAAATATATATTGTCTTTATCAAGGCATAAAAATAAGAAATGTTAAAAAAAAATCTTCAAAACATGACAACTTAAACTTATGTATATTTTAGGCAAAATAAATAGTTAGGAAATCTCAACACCACAGAGAATAGTGAACACAGAGATTGAGATGGAGTGAATAGAGTTTTCTCTGTGGTGTTCAGGTGTACTCAATTTTTATTTTTCCTAAAAATATACAAAAGTTTAAGTTGTCATGTTTTGAAGATTTTTTTTAACATTTCTTATTTTTATGCCTTGATAAAGATAATTCATTTGTCGAAACGTTGGCAAAATTTAAGTTTTTTTATTTTTTTTAAAAAAAGACCGAATCTCACAATCCTTATCGATCATTTAAGAACGGTCGAGAAGAATCTTCCATAATGAAAATTATCTTTCATTACCACATGAAATCTTTCATTCATATATATATAACACATGAAAATTTCAAATTTAATGAATATTTGTGAATATTATAATTGTATTAATTGCAGTAAAGAGGAAAGGTTGTGAGTGTTTCATGGCAGATGATTTTGATTTTAATTGCTAGAGAAAGTAACGCTATCGTGCCGGATCTATGTAAAGCTTTGAAACATTTATCTGTGTGAAACTTGAATTTCTCATGTGACTTTAAGCGCAATTTCTCATATGGTTCAAGCAGAATTTGAGAATTAGTGCAACAAAAGAAAGCTCATATTATTATTAAAGCTTTTTCAACTTAATAATCAAATATTATCAAATTATTGTTTCCACCAATAATGAGGTGAAATTCTAAAGGAAACGTTATTTAAATTGATATGAGAGATCTTGCTTAATGGTTTTCAAATGACCAGTTTTAAAACTGGCTGATATTAGGCCAGTACTTACAAAATGGATTCCATACATTTGTTTAGTAACCCCATCCACGTATTAAATGTTTCGTTTATAGGACCTTTGAAAATCTTTTGCTAATAAGGTCGATAACAACGACAAACAGCTGAATAATGAAAGGTTGTTTATAAAAATTGCCAACAATAATATTACATTTCAAATACAAATTAATTAAAATTTTAGTTTACAAAACTAATCGAAATTTTGAAATAAACAAATAAGCCAAGCGTAAACAATCACTATAGTAAAAAACAAATTTATTAATCAATATCATAACATAAAGGAAAAACAAAACAAAAAAATCAATATGACAAATAATTAAGCGCCAAAATAATTACAATCGGAAATACAATAGAACTATATTTACAAATCTGAATTAAGTCCGATTGGATACGCTAGATTGGAGACAATACAATCATATCTTCTGTTGACGCCACCAAGTGGGAGTGTCTGAATTTTTTATTATTATTATTATTAATAATTTTTTTTTTGTTTTGTTTTATTTCTTTATTAACAACATGCAGTGTGAAAGGACTGGGAAAATAGACGTGGAGATATGTAGAAACAGAGAGGGGGCGTGAGTGTGAATGATGACTACAAAGCCGAATCTACTCCGAGCCATTACTAGCTACAATTAATCTAGCTTCGCTGTTGTATGCCTGTGTTTGTAGTTTGCTTGAAGTTGTTTTGCAGATGTAATGAAGGATATACAGGTAAAGGAAGTAACTACGTGTGTTAACTCTATGTGTGTGTGTGTGTGTGTGTGTGTGTGTGAGTGTGTGTCTCATGCTGAGCTCTTTATTAACACCTGTCTTTGGTTGTGTGTGCTAAATAACAAAATATTTGCAACCATTCCGATCGACATTTTGGTAAAGTTAGCATCATCAAAATGGTGTACGTATGTATAAAAAAAAAAAAAAAATCTGGTGTGAAACACTCACACAACTTTCTCAAATTATAATTGACAAATTTTATAGTTTGAGTTCCAAATTTAATGAAATTCGCCGAAAACTGAAAAAAAAACTGTCCAGTAAAAGCGCACTTCCGGTTTCCTAATTTTCTTAAAACTTGGAATTTTGGCCATCTATTTATTTCTAATTAATTTTGTGTGGTTGATAGAATTGCATAACCAACTATGATAGCACTTTAGAGAAAAACATCTCCTCCTCACCTCCTCCAAAAGTGTCCATAAATGAATTTTCCCAGAGAAATGTTTTAAATAAAAGTTCTACATCATTGTATGTTTAGTTTATATAGGAAGATTCAAGAAAATAGTCGGAGACATTTTTGAGAACATCGCGAAAAAGTGAGAAAATCATTTAGTAAAGTGGTAATGTAAACGCACTTCCGCTTATCCGATTTTTTTGAAACTCAGAATTTCAACAAAAGAAAATTCAATCTAATTAACAAATTTATATGATAGAATTGTTTAATAAGCTGATATAGCACTTTAGATGAAAATCTAACCCCGCCCCTCACACATAACTGCCCTTAAATGAATTTTCCCAGAGAAATGTTTCAAATAAAAGCTGTAGTTCTTTGTATGTGTAGTTGATATACGAAGTTTGAATAAAATCGTCGGAGCCATTTTTGAGAAAAACGTAAGAAAGTAAAAAAAAAAAACTAGTAAAGTGGTACTTCCGGTTGAGGAATTTTGACAGATGACATTCAACTTTCTACGGTTTTTGTTTTGAGCTATGCTGTTCACATACATATATACATACATATATATTATATATATACAGACCATTTGCAAAAACCACTTTTTTGGACTCAGGGGATCTCAAAACGGATATTTCCGGTGAAAACTTGATATCGAAAATTTGACACGATTACAATACTTCCTCTTGCTAGGAGTAAGAGAAAGTAATAAAAAGGAATTGTGTGCCTTAATTATTTTACAGTCCATAAATTTCATTTAGTGCTGTTCCTTTTTTTTCTGGAATCTGGAAAATCTCTAGTGACGTATTAGAAAACGAAAAAATTACCTGTGATTACAGCTGTTTATGAATAAAACAACTCCAATGAAAGAGAAAATAGCCACAAGAAACTTGGGGTCTATAATATTCTCTGAGAGCAATTTACTTTCAGAAGAAAGTTCTTGACTTTCATAAGATTTATAGTGAGATCATTTTCTCTCGCTTTTATAGGAATAGAAAAAAAAAACAAATATTTGACACCTGCGTAACTTCGCGTTCTGAAGCGAAGAACTCAAAAAAAAAAAACAACAAATAAAACCGTTATATGATCTGTGTCGCCTTCAAATTGAGCCTCAAAGATTTAAAGAAATTTAATTAAAGCAAGAAATGGAAAAAGTTATAAAAAAAAAAAAAAAAATTGCTTTATTTGGTTTTCTTGAAATGCAGACAAAAATGATTTAGGCACTAAATAAATTATGCCAAATTTTTTGTAAGGAAGTTTTTAGAGTGAAGCTCTATGATTTGTTGGACTGGAAAAATGTTTTTCTGTATTTAAAAAAGGCTTTTATTTATTCTACCCTATAAATGAAATATAATAAATACGTAGACGAAATTCCATAATTTGTGCAGCTATCGTAAAATAGTGTGGACATGGAAAATTCTGTAGTAAAAATCAAGTCACTTTAACAAGGTTGGAATTTTTTATTTATTTATAGTTTGTTTTTCATGAAAATTTTTATAAATTTTTTCTGATTATTTAGCTTTTAGATTATTAGCAAGAAGAAATAAAATTTATTTGAATTTATATTAGCAACTCACATTTGATGAAATCAATTTTAATAATAATAATAATAGTGTCTTTATTGAGAATATTGTTTACAAAAATATTATTTACAATTATTAAAAGAAAACCATCTGACAGACATATTCATTGGCCAAGTGACCGTTTGAGGAGGTCGCCGCAAATAAACAGAAATATTAAACTAATAAACTTCATATTATATTAAACAATAAATAAAGAGACAAAAAACAAACCTCAAAAACTGTTACAACTAACTACAAAACATATATATATAGACTTCAGTAATTAAATTGGGAGACCATTTCATACCTGTAGAGCCAAGCTAGTTTACAATAATTAATTAAACATAACCAATTTTTGCCATTGAGGTAACTCAGAAATTCATCTTGACTTAAGGTGCTTTGATTGAAATACTTGATTCGGAATTCTCTTAGTATGGGACATACCGCCACAAAATGAAAAACGTCTTCTATTCTATCTTGCAAGTTACACAGAGAGCATAATTTTACATTTTGTTTGAATGAATATTTATTTAAATGCAACACTTCCCCTCTTAATTTAATAAGCCAGCTAACAGAGTTAGCATCTAAATTAATATTTGCAACATTAATCTGTTGATCTAGCTGCTTATAAAGGACATGTCGCTTACTATTTTGTGCTGCTAACTTAAAATCATTAATTAATTTTACCCTCATTATTTCTAAAATTTGCGGTATTCTTAACTTTCTGGAAATAAAGTCCGATAATGTTATATTGAAATCTAGGCACAATTTTTCCCACTCTTTGTACAGAAATATCTTTTTAGCAATAATTTTTTTCAGTAGAATAGTCGGGTACCTAAACGTTTCTAGTGCTTGACATTTATCAATATATTTCAGATGTAATTTAACTGTATAAAGAAAAGTTGGAACTAATTTTGTTTAAAAAAAAATTACAAAATCTGGTGTAGTCAGAGGATTGATGAAATCAATTTTATTGATTTCATAAGATCGGAAAGCCTTTGATTATCCTTTTAATTCATCTATGAGTATTTTTTTATTTGACGAGACTTAGTTTTCTTTTTCTTTTTTTATAATTCATAGTTAAACTAAAACTAGAATTAATATAAGACGGAAGGATAATGATAAACTGGTGACTTTACTTAGGGGAAGATCCGAAAGTAATCCTGTAAATAGGGGCAGAACTAGTAGTGTGGCTCCTAATTATGTTATTTACGAGGGACAAGACACAGAGCAAAAGAGAAGCAGGGCGGTATACTACAGACGCACACACACATAAATACGCACAAATATATATATATAGTTTATAGATGTAATGTATATATAGATATAATATGTATGCGAGCCGCCGTCGCCGTCGAATGTGTAAGCGACAAACAAGAAGCCAGCACACGGAGTACGATGTGTCATCATAAATTTGGATATAACCTACCAACTACGCCGGTCCGCCCAACTTTCTTTAATTCGGAATCTCTCTTTCACACTATCTCTCTCCTCCCTCGAACGCCCCCATCTCGTCACTCTTTCTTTATCTCTCTCTCCTACTAAACCGCCACCCCATCTAAACTTCTAACTAATAGTTGAAGGTGATAATTTTTAGTTGGAAACCGTTATCTCAACAAATAATGTATGAGAGAACTAATTAACTTACACAAAGTTTTTTTCTTTTTTTGTAATACCTTCCTCTTGCTCACTACTGCTGTTATTTAAAAGTTTTCTTTATGAATACTTTCTTTATTTTCTCTTTATCACTGGTAAGAAGAAGTTCAGCGATCTTGTAAATTTTTTAAAGTAATTTATGACGCCACGCAATATCTGTCATTTGAAGAAATCAAAACAAAAAGAAATCTAATGATCACAGAACTACCTTAGCCTAATTTTTTTGTTTTTAAATCAAGCGTTGATTGCGCAGTATATACGTGGACGAGAGTTGCCCTGCACACAGAGTATACACTTTCTCAGCAAAACTACAAGCGCTTTTTTTCCAAGGTTACAGAATTTTGTTTTCTTTTGTCCTATTTGACTTAAAGTCACAAAAATGTCGCAAAGAAATCAATGATGTTAAAATAAGGTAAATAATCTTAAATTAAGGTAAAATAGTCAAATTTATAAATTGTATAGAATAATTAGATGAATGAGTGGGGAGAGAGAGAGATCAGTAGGCGAGTGAGTGGTGGGGGAGAAAGTGCCGTGTAGACTGGAGTGCTGAAGTGGCGTTATTTTGCACTGAAGGGCGAAAAGTAAAAGAGCCCTATATTGCCCGAGCGCAATATTGGACGAACTGACACTTCTAGGAAGACGAATTCCGGAGTGCACTCTACCAAAATTAGAGGAAAGAGGTGAACAGGTCGAGGTCCGCTATCGTCTATCTTGCCTACACAGCGGCTATGTAATACCACCGATAATCGACACGAAGCACGAAAGGTACTGTGTGGTGGAAGAAGGTTCTCTTCCCACCAGTTGAGTGGTACAGTGAGTGTATAAACTGAATTTGCTCTATGCAAGTCTGTGTTATCACACTGTCTGACAAACGTATCCTGAAGATGGGCGAACGCCCGAAACCGGTCGATGACCGCAAAATGAAGCAAGCTACCACGGAAAATCTCTCTGATGAGTTTGTTTATGTTTGAGGCAGTAGCACCGCCCAACCCCCCGATTTTGAGTTGATTTTGTAATAAACGTAGTTTGACGTAGTCTGGCCGTTCTCTTTTCATTCTTCCCAACCTGTTTTTCATAACCCGTGAACTTTTTCCCAACCGCCTAATTGCTCCACCTCCCCACCAACCACAACCACGTTTATTAACGTTACACTTAATTCGTAAGTTTTCTTGAATATGTGCATCAATACGAGATTCAAGTGATGGAGTCGCAACTTCGTTTGAACATCTCGCTTGTACAGATTCATGTGTTCAGACACCTTTGCATTTGATCGATTAACATGTCCCATCATTCCATATAACATATGAATCATATAGATAGATAGATTGTTGTAGGGGATTATTGCACTACGACCTGAAAGATCTATTGTGCCCCCCGGAGCCTTCTCCAATGCACAGCCAGCCTCCAAGCAGCTACAGACAACACGGCCCATCACCGGACAATGAGTTGTAGAGGCACCTAGGAAGAAAAAAATCCCGGGGCCTCCGCGTTGCTACTCCGGTGCGCTATCACTGAGCTAATCCTTTCCTTCTTCCTTGGCTTTCGCCAATTAACTAGGGAGGAGACCCTAGTTTGTGTACTGTGTTTGTCCTAGTCTGTAAAGTGTAGAGTTTATGTAGTTTAAGTGTATTGTGTAGTGTTCTGATGAAGTGCATGGAGTACTAAACTGTGGTAACCCGTGGGGGTCGCTACTCCCCAAATAGGTGTGCATGCAACAGATACCCCTTGCGGGATATGAATCATATATGAAACATATGGATGCTTAAGTATCTTTTAAATGGTTTCATCCAAGGTTTCATCTATAGCCATTTTAACAAAGGGCTCTCACTAATCGTCTAACCACAAATAACGACGTATTTCAAAGTCTTTTGTAGTGGAAGAACGAAATAGAAAAATAATAGTTTTTAAAAATAGTTTAGAATATTTTATAGAATTAAAAATCTAATTTTGTTAATATATTAAACTGTGAATTTACCTTCAAAAAAGAATGTCATTTTAGAGTCAGGCACTTAATTGGGGGTCATTGCTAGTAGGGAAACAAAGGCACAAAATTTAATACAATGCGACTTGGGCCAACTGCTTTGTTAGAGAGCATTCCTGCGGACAGTCTGCACTCGCATTCAAACAAGGACAGTCTGCTTCAGCCTTCAAAGATTACAGTCAGCCTTCTGCCTTCAAACAATACGTCAGATTCTCTTTGAAAGCCAGAACTTCAGGAATCGCTCTGTTAAAACTCATGCGAGATTTGCCTTATTCTAGATAAACATCATTTTATTAAGATACAGTGTGATATTAAATATACTTAAATTTACTTAGAGTAATATATTTATTTATAAAACAGTGGTGCTCTCCTATTATTCTTTTTCTTCTGTCTCAACATACATACAAGCCCGTTTACAAACCGCTCGTGCTTACAATACATATCACCCATTACATTACACTTTATTGTAATCTTTTATAAAGACTGCGCAAAAATGAGTTTAAACTGTTATTATTTTTAACAACTACTCTCCCCTACAGACGGATCGGCTTTTTAACATTTTAAAACACTAAATTGAAAATAAGTAAAACTATTCTGAACATAATCTGAGAAATCATATATGAATCGTGAGATTATTTCTCAGTTCTATAACTTTTTAAAAACTGCAATTTTATAAAATAAAAAAAAAATAAAATGTAAAAAAAAATAGAGAAAAAGTAAGATAATATATTTTTTAGTTTAGCTCAGATTTTAGAGCTGGGTAAATAAAAATAAAAATAGTTTTGGCAGAGGATCAAGTGTATAAATGTGAGATAAGGGTGATGGCGTTAGTAGTAAAGACGGTGAGGGGGAGAGAGGTGACTAGGACTCTGCAACATCCATGGAAGAGCATGTGGTAAGGAAGTTGTAAGGTCGGGAGGAGACCCGACCAAACAGGCCATTGTATATAACTAGCTTATGGTATACATATATATATTATATAGCCAAGTGTCGCAGCTTTTAAAATTACACATGCAATCACCACTACAACCCATATAAATAAAAATAATCAGACCTATTTTTTTTTTTTTTTCATAAAGTATTGAATTTTATGTTTTAGTATTGTGTATCCACCTCTCCTCTCTAGAAAATTGGTTCAAAAAATGGGTCATTAAACATAATGCAAATAAGTCCCAAAACATTACCCTTCACTCTACGTCGCATTACTATTCCCCCAGTCTACTACAACTTAATTCCCTTACCAGTGGTCAACGTTGCTCGCTACTTCCTTACCTTGGGCTTTACTTAGACCGAGGACTTACATGGAATCCTCATATACGACTTAAAAGAATAGAACTAAATAGACGCTTTTGACAACTTAAAAGACTAACTGGACAACAGTTCTAAACCTCTCTCTAGACAACAAAAGACTAATTATACATCTATTTTAAAGCCTATCTGGGCGTATGGGATAGAAATATGGGGTTCAACCAAACGCTCAAATCTCCAAAGACTCCAAAAATCCCTACAATCCAGAATCCTCCGTAACATTGTAAACGCTCCTTTTTACGTCTCCAACTGAACCATACACACTGATCATAAAATACCGTTCATTGCTCAAGTCGCCCAAACCCGTTACAAGGAACCTACAGAGTCTCACACAAACCCTTTAACTCAACACCTGTCTTCCCGAACACTTCCTAATAACATTCCTAGACGTCTTAAAAGACAATGGCCTCGTGATCTCCTCTCAAGTGAAGAGAGTCAATAGTGGTTTTGTATTGTTTTGGAGTGTTACCATTGGGTAGCTTTTCCACTCATTTTGTATTTATGTTCTGTGAATGATTGTTACTTCTAGCGGTATCGAGCTGATTGTAGCATGAATAAAGTTTTAAAAAAAAAGTACTGTGTATCAACATATGCATATTTTAATAGTTTTTTTTTTAATATTGATATGATAAAGTTAATTGTATTATAAATACGATCATAATTGAGAACTGAGAAGAGTGACTACTAGTTGTCAAGCTCTGGAAATAATAATAGAAACAACCATAGTTTAAAATATGAACATAAGTTTTGTGATTCAAACTTTGATTTCCAATTGACAAATTTTCATTAAAAAAAAAGTGGAATTTTTATTTTTAACTTTCATTAATTTCAAGTTATGTTAGAAACGCAGAGGAAATGGTTTGATAAAGCTAATCCATCGCGACCTAGAAGAATCTTTAATAGGATCCTTATATTATAGTGGTTTTTTTAAAGAGAATTTAATAAGTCTATAAAGTGTGCTACGTCTAAGTTGTGCAGGTACGAGCAAGAAGTTCTAGAAAAGCCTATTTGTATTGTGTGATTGTTGGAACTGTGTAAGTATTCGAATTGTGAAGCTGGATAAAGCAGAGACGCAATTATTCCTTAAGAAGTGGAAGAAAGAAGTGATTGTTCTCTGAGGAATCTCTGAGAATAGATGAAAGAAGCTGTCAATACATTCAAAGGCAGATAAGCGAGAAGTTAACCCGAGATATCATCTCCCTTTAACACAAATTCTAACCAAACAAACACACTTTTGTTTTTGTTTTGTTTTTTTACTAATGCCAGGTCACTTCTTGGCGTTCAGCCCATTCGACTCCGAGCAGTCCAATAAATGTTTGAGTTAAAATAATAAGTACTGACCTGGCTATCAGACAGCACATCGGTCTCACAATCAAACAAATGGTCCCTACCTGTCATAGGGACCCCACTTCCGCATAGGCAACAATCCGGTCGATCAGCCACACCAATACGGTGCAAATGGGCCAGGAAATAGTCGTGCACTGTTGCCAGTGTAACGCAAGAAATCGCTTCGCTTTTAGGCAGATTATGGAGTAACCGACCTTCTAGTGTGCTCAGGATACTCCACTGCTTTCCTCTGGCCTTCCCTGGAGTCCTGTAACCACCTCCGCCTGAGCCTTTCTTTCAGGATCCTCTTGGCCACATTGAACTCAATTGGAGTTGTTGGTTGCTCTTTCTGCGATCCCAATTTGGCAAGCTGGTCTACCTTCTCATTTCCCTTTATTCCGCAATGACTAAAGATCCATTGCATAAAAATTTTCAAGCCCGAAGGAATGAGACTATCCACAAGAAGACGTCCCTCCAGAATATCAAAAGACTTAATAGGGACGTGTCATAAACACACCCAGAATCACAGAGACTTGTGGAAAACACGCAAAACGACATCGAAAACTATAAATTCGGATTAGAGGAATCTTCAAAACAGATATTGGTCTAATTAATAAAATCTAAGTCGAAGGTAAAAATTAAGGTAGATAATAAAAATGCTTTAAATTTAAGATATAGCATTCAAATGAAGTCACTGAGGCTATTTTTGAAAAAATCCGAGGAAAATGTAGAAACATGAATTCATTAAAATGAAACTTCCGATTGAACAATTTTTACAACAAAAAAAAAAACTAAAACATTTAAAAATTACAAATTGAAAAAAACCCAAAACTTTTGTCATAGAACTGCAATAGAACGTTTCGAATCAGATACATACAAGTGTATATATGGAACACATTTCTTCCACCATAAGTCATTTATGGAGCCATACATACTTCATTTCGGAATTTTTTATTTATTACTTTCTCTCACTTCTAGAAACAGATGTAAAGTTTCGAAATTCTGTTTTTACCAGAAATACACGTTTTGAGATCTCCAGAAAGCGAAAAAAAATACGATTTTTTTCTAGTTTTTCGAGACTTTCTCTGAAAACGGCCTCCAACGATTATCTTTTATCTTTTAAGTTCATATGCCATCTACATACATACATAAATACCTATTATCTTTATTTGAAACTTTTACCTGGGAAAATTTGTTTTTATGGGAGTTCTGGGGGGGGGGGAGTTAAGTTTCCCTCTAAATTACCACTTCAATGCAATATACGGTTCTACCACTTACATAATTTTAGTATACATTAGAAACATTGTTAGAATTCCAAATTTGGAGAAAATCGGTTATTCCGGAAGTGCAACTCTACAGGAATAGGTTTTTTTGAGTTTTCTTTTAGAGTTGTCTCAAAAATGTTTATAACGATTTCCTTTAAGTTTGACGTGCTAACCGCATAGATAGATTAGATTAAATTAGATTGACAGAAGAGGAGGGCGGGCTGCATACTACTGCGACCTACATTAAGAGGTCTATTTTGGATCCCCTAAAATTATAGTACAACCAACAGGTTCGCTCTCTTAATCTGGCCTAGTAAAGCTGAGAGTGGCTGCATCATGAAGCTCATGGCTTCGGAATAGCTTGTCCCAGTTGAAGAAACTTTGACCTCGTTAGGCCGGCACATTCACAAAGGATGTGTACCGGGGTTTCCTCCTCAACCCCGGCATGACGCGTTATCTTGCAAGTAGTAATTGGTGCATGTGCCTATTCAGCCTACAATGCCCTTTTGTTAATAGACGCACTATTAGCCTTATGTACCATAGGTCCCTGTTAAATTTAGGCAAATGTCTCTTAATGGAAAATGTATAGCCTGCCTCTGTCTAGGTGTTCTCTCCCACCATTGCAGACGCTAGTTTTTCTATCCAGCCTTTGATAGAAGCTTGATTTATGCTCCTAGACAACCCGCAGAAAGGTGCGGAGTACTGTATTGATATAAATCTACCATTTTTAATTTAAACATTCAAAAGAACAAGTCTTCACGCGTTGGTCTAGTGGCTAGCGCACTCGCCTTTCGTTCGAGAATTCAGAGTTCGATTCCTGTGAAGGCAAAGTCGGTGTTGACCCACATCGTGATAAAAGTGGGAAGCTACAGTTAGTAGCGCCCTAGGTAGCGAAGGCCGGAACTAAACGGCTTGAGAACTGCGGCGTGCTTACCGCACCCCACCCCCCCATACAAATCACACTCTGGCAATCCTTGGCCCTTCATGAGCTGGTTGAGCCATAGGTTTTTTAAAAAAAATAAAAACAAATACTTTAGATAATTGTGCTGAATTTGTGGTGTAAATTTCGAATTTTACGTGCATTTGGTTCACTGCTAGTAGTGTGCTCTACTTCACTAAAATATAAATCACTACTCTATCCGCCAAGGTTGGTATTTGTCCCCCACCCCCACCACCGGCTCGCAATCTCCATATTTATGTTATGGCAAATATGTAAAATTTTAGTTTAAAGTAAACTTTTAGTTTAATAGAAACTTATCAGCAGGAGTTAGAGAAACTCTGTAAGTATTTCACACCAGATTTTTTTATATGTGATATGTATTTATGGATTCAAACATCACTTCTGAAAAAAAAAACAAAAACAAACAAAATGACATGACTATAAATCAAACAAGCGTTGCAAAATCAAAATTACTTTCATAAATTGTTCCTTGTTATAGTAATCAAACAAATTTCCGATTTGAAAGACTATTTTTAGGTTCAATAATCTTATTTGTGGAGTTAAGCGTGAAGGATATAAAAAAAAAGAAAAACTTAGTTTATGGGAGCTTAGTTCAAATAAAGTATCAGAATTCATTTTTTTTATATATAATTAGGATCTAATTTAAAACACAAATTAACTTTAAAAATTGAAGTAAAATAAAAATAAAATATAAACTGTAGTTAAAAACAATAGGAGCAAAGACCAGGGTTAAACTAGTGATAGTTGTGGCCTTAAAAAAACCTGAAGGAAGGTACAGTAGAGAAGGTTATAAAATGGAATAAGAAGTAGTTGAGGTAAGAGAAAGGTGATTCTACAATCTGGCTGTTCTCCTCCGTACCACACTCATTCTATGTCTCACACACAAACACCCAGATACAGCGGCTATACAGTGAGGTATGAATATGAAATGGGAGAAACCGCCTTAGGGCCTTCAGGCCAAATGATTTACAAGAGGCTCGGACCAACCAACCGACAGCGGCAGCGGTCGCCCGCGTTATTAGGATAAAAAATATATCTTTGATAACCCCCGGGATGAATTATTTTAGGTTGTGTTAGCCTGAAGCGGCCACCTCCCAGCCCTAATTACCCTAGGTAAATGTTTAATATATATATATATATATAGTGTGTGTGTGTTTGTGTTTTCTATTGCATTGCCTTCAATGTTTTAGTTTTTTAAATATTATCATCATATTACTAAGAAATCACAAAATACAGTTACTAAAAAAATATACACACGGAAATAGAAAGCCTAAATTTAAATAGGAAGTAATCTTCTATTGGTAAGTAGTAAATTAATAATATTATTGAATGAATTGATAAAAATCACTTTGTTGTGTCAGTCCTGTAAGAATAAATTACAAAAACAGATTTGAGGTTTTACATAATAATTCAAAATATTGGAGCATGTTCAGGTTTCGTCGTCTCGATCCCTTCCTTCTCTTGGAGTGCTCCCGAAGCACAGAAATATCACTTAGCTAGGAAAAAAACCTCAAAAGTAAGCGGAATCCCCGGTTCTATATAGGAACTATATTTCCGGCCATTATAACACCTTTCACTATATTTTTTGATAACTCCTATAACATTTATCATCACTGATTCGCAAAATCCAAATAAACCAAAGAAGGTCCTACAATACTCGAAAGAGGTACTCCATCACTCTATAAAAGAAACATACATCCAAGCATCAATCTCCAACACTGCTCTTTCTTTCTACGGACTTGCTTTCCAAAGTTTCAAGCAATCCTTCCCTCCACAGATAATTTGAACCTCAAATCCTTACTGGTCGCTTCTTCCGGCTCAGTCATTGCCCCAAAATTCTATTCCATATTCCTAGTGGAAGCCGAAATAACGCAAGGAATTTATTCTAAACCCTCTGCTATTTACATTCTCAACATATTCGACCTCCTACAGTCCACTGTTCAATAAGCATATGCCAACAGCTTTCCTTACTTCCAATCCAGATCCTCAAACTATCAAAGTGAGAAACATGATGCAAACAGTGAAAAGTCGAAATTAAAATGTAGATATGCATCATTACATTCTTAACAGCATTTTTGCTTATCTATATATATAAAAATTCAGCATCCGTATGTTTGTGGCTGCAAAACTCGAAAAGTAGTCGATAGATTGACTTGAAATTTTTACACAACGTTACATTTATATATAAGAGTGTTTATATATACTTTTTATTCCGAAATTCCCATGGAAACGGGAAAAATTCGGAGCGTTTTGTGAGTTTGGCAGAAATAGACAGACGCAGACACGTCACGATCGTGGCGCGCTCCATGCCGAAGATATTCTGCACAGAATACGTCAAGAAACGCAATCATGGCTTGGATTTCTTCACAGAGAGAAATATACAATGAAGCGCTAATCTTCATTGAGGATCTTTGTATTGCAATGTGTGGCAAGCTAATGGCACTATTGAGAGTAACAGTACCGAATAAGTCGATCAATGCAACATTCGAGAAAGAACTGCTCAGAGAGCAACCATACACCAGAAATGACTTACAGCTATGTCCAAGAAAATACACTGAAACTCCTTCAAAAACAAAAGATAGCATTTGATACCATCATACAAGCTGAGACCAACCAATCCGGTAGATTTACTTTTTGGACGCTCCAGATGGAACTGGAAAAACGTTCTTTTTTTCCTTAATCCTGGCCAAAATCCGTTCAAATGGCCAAATTGCGTTAGTACTTGCTTCTTCAGGTAATGCTGCTACGTTGATGGAACGAGGTAGAACAGCGCATTCAGCTCTTAAAAACATTCTTTCAGTTAAAAACATTTTTTCTTTCTCACCTTCCAAAGAAAGTAGGGCAACGCAAAGTAGGGTATTAAATTGAATATTTGTGTTTTCTTGCTGAATCTATGTTAACTATCGTACTTCTGTTTACTTCCCTAATAATTAAAATCATACTGAGCCACAGCTAAGCGTGGCTGGATTTAGCTAGTTGTATTATAAACAAAAAACAAAAAAACAGAAATAAATAGAATAATGTTTTTAAAATGGTAATCAAATTAATTTACTGTCAGTTCTGTTTTATAATTTCTTCTGTTAATATTTCTTTAATTTAAATTTGTCTTTCTTCTTTTTTTGTTACAAATCTATGAACTTTTCATAACTACTAATAATTGTACAATAATGTATTTTCTTCAATAAATTTTTACAGAGCTCCTGAAGAAGGGCACCAATAGTACCCGAAAAGTAAGAGCAACAAAGAAATTTTTTTCTTTAAAAACTCCTCTGGCCATTGCCGTACAACATATCTCATTAATAATGTTTTTATTTCGGAATTATTAAATGGCGTAAAATAACTGAAATTAAAACAACAAAATATTATAGCTGAAAATGCAGAACTATTCAATTTCATGGTAAATAAAAAGAAAATTGTTATTTATAAACTAATAAACATAAATTTAGCAATCAGTAAATAAACAATATGTTAAATAGACTAAAAATATAATATGAACTATAAACGACCGCAAATATTATACTTTACCCCCCCTTTTTTTTTTTCTTAATTCTTTTAAACTTTTGCCGATATAACAGCGAACGGACGAGAAGCATGTTGTCAACAAGAACAAGGCAGGCGGCTCTACAGCGACTAGATGTCAACGAGTGAACACAAATAATACATAACTGCTTCAATCCAGTTGGAAACCCAATCATGCATACATTAATAGTAGCAGCCAGCACCCAGTTTTTTTTATTTTTAGGGGCGAGAGGAGGCAGAGAATGTGTGTGTGCGTGCGTTTGTGATGAAGTTAAGGGGAGGGGGGAGGGGAGGGCTGGAGAATTCAAAAGACGGAGGAGTAGTGCTAGTCCCAATCTTACCCCGACCTAAAAACATAACCGCACACACACACATACATACATATATACATTACCAACACCAATACAAGTCTTCTTGTATCAAGTGTGCTAGTAGTATTATTATTACAGTGTTACGTAGTAGTAATAGCGAAGAGACGGCCATATTTACTATGTAATAATTGAAATTAGTTACATTCATTGTGCATGCTCCCTTTTAATAGCCCATGTTTAATGATTAAATATTGGTATCAATTTAAATTTTAATTGCATATTTTATAACTATATGAAAAAAAAAAATAATAATAATAAAGATTGAGAAAGAAAGAGGGTGTGAGAAACACAGAAATACATAAATAATACAATTTTATTTTATTATTATTTT
This sequence comes from Triatoma infestans, assembly GCA_011037195.1. Lineage (NCBI taxonomy): Eukaryota > Metazoa > Arthropoda > Insecta > Hemiptera > Reduviidae > Triatoma > Triatoma infestans. Next base: position 24,617 of record JAAEAF010003054.1, on the reverse strand, counting down.
TTATTCAATTCCCTTCACACAATTCTTTCTACAGCATATTCATTATTTGGTTTCCTTTTTTGTAAAACCATAATTACAAGTTCTTTTGAACACTTGTAAAAAATACAAATGAGTAACTTATATGACGGCTGTTCAACAATAAACACAGAATATTCATTATACTGTGAACAATTCAATTTTCTTTTAATTCAATTGTAAATCTGTCACTTTTTATGACTAACTCGAATAATTTAAATTGCTTTAATTAACAATAACAGAAATAAGAGAATAAAAATCTCTATCCAGTCTTTTTTTTTTTTTTTTAAGATTAATTTCTTTTTTCTTTTTTTTTATTTATTTCTTTAATTTTCTAATTCAAGCAAGTTGTAATATATTAATACCATTAGTAATTTTATTTTGGAATCAGAATATATTACTTTCTCTTACTCCTAGGTAAGAGGAAGTATTGTAATCGTGTCAAATTTTCGATATGGAGTTCTTACCGGAAATATCCGTTTTGAGGTTCCCCGAGTTCAAAAAAGTGGTTTTTAGCAAATGGTCTGTGTCTGTGTGTATGTATGTATGTGAACAGCAAAGCTCAAAAATAAAAAAACCGTAGAATGTTCAAACTTGATATTCCGTTTAGGTATCACCAGTACGTTATCTGTCAAAATTCCTCAACCGGAAGTACCACTTTACTCGTTGTCTTTTTTTTTTTTACTATTTTGCGATTTTCTCAAAATGGTTCCAACGATTTTCTTTAAACTTGATATCAACTACACATACAAAGAGCTACAACTTTTATTTGAAATATTTCTTCGGGAAAATAAATTTAAGGGTATTTTTAGGGGGGAGGGGGGGTACGGTTTCCTGTAAAGTGCTACTTTATTTAGTTTATTATAAATTCTGTATTTAGTTTATTATAAATAATATTAATTAGCATTAAATATGTTGTTGTAATTCCGAGTTTGAAAAAATCGGATGGCCGGAAGTGCGTTTACTTTACCAATTAACTAAATGATTTTTTTCACTTTTTCGCGATTTTTTCAAAAATGGCTCGGACGATATTCTTGAAACTTCTTATATATACTAAACATGCAAAGATCTACATCTTTTATTTTAAACATTTCTCTGGGAAAATTCATTTAAGGGCACTTTTAGAGGGGAGGGGTGGATGTTATATTTTACTCTAATAAAGTGCTATCTATCACAGTTGATAATATAATTCTATCATCCAAACAAAATTAATTAGAAAAAAAATAGATGGCCAAAATTCCGAGTTTCAAGGAAATTAGTAAACCGGAAGTGCGCTTTTACTGAACAGTTTTTTTCAGTTTTCGACGATTCATTAAATTTAGTACACAAACTATAAAATTTGTCAATTATAATTTTGAGAACTGGAGTAAGAGAAAGTTGTGTGGAGTGTTTCACACCAGATTTTTTTCGTACTCCAAGAGGACCTCAAAGTATTTATTTCCTGAGAAAACTCAATTTCGTAAATTCAACACGATCGGAATACTTCTCTTACCAGGAGTAAAGAGGAAATAAAACTATTCGGTTAGTGGTTTTATATTCGGACAGTTGGCGGAAGTGAGTGAGGAAAATTTTTGTTAGTGGAAGCCAAAACGCTGAAGATCTGAAACCTATCATATCATCAAGAAAGATAAACTATATCGGCACAATTTCAGATAATATGCCGACAGATGGAGATTCCCCCCCATTCATCGAAAGATATATGAAACTAAACTGTTAAATCTAGTCTGGTGAGCACAATTCATTCAAATTAGGATCCTTAATTAATAGAATTCTCAACTAGAAAAAAAATAGAAGAAACTCTATTAATTAAATGATATTTTGAAAGATTACCTAAAACATGATCTAATGCACTGTGGGAGGTAAAAATTAGGTGTATAAATAACAATGTGTTTTTGGGAATATATATATATATGTAAACAAGTACAATACTGGTTTAGGAATATGAGAAAAGGAAGTAGACAGCTGGCCCATCGTCCCTAGACCACTTCTGGTCCCCTCCGCCCGCCGCCATGGTAACAACATAGTATAGGGTCACATTCTGGGTAGGTAAGTTGAGTGAAATATGTGAGGAGAGGGTTTTGTTAGTGGCCCCTTCTAAACTACATTATACCTGCGGTATATATTCTAATGCCAGAGACTGTGTTCTTCTTATAGGTTGGAAGAGTGGGTAAACTGAATTTCTAATTTGAATAACTTTCCTTCACAAAAAGACAAGGAGAAGGCTGACTTGACCTCCCACTTCTATTTCAGTTGCATTCTTACATATTTTTAAATACTTGAACTACCTATTAAACAGTAGATAACTAACTAAAAATGTCCCATACCAAAATATAAAATGAAACAAATTGACTTTTACAACATCTTTATTATTCTTATTTATTTGGAAATTAGATAATGGAATGCAGAAATGCTAATTATAATGTGTAACCAGAAATTTAAAATTAAAATTATATTTAAATTAGCTGAAAGTTTTTTCAATAGACAGTGTGCAGTGCATCACTTTCGTATGAGAAATTTAGTTAAATGCAGCAAATAATAAGTCTGAACTTTGAGCCACCATAGTATAAAAGGCGAATTAAAAAGACAGCATGAGTAACGACACGGTACCGGGAGGTACCTCTCTCTTTTCGAATTAGTGCTGTGTAACCGTCAAAGAGTTCCGCAAAGCGTACAAAAGAACAGATCAGTTACATGCTAGCTCATACCTTTGTAAGTTGCATTTAGTATAATTATATTTTATATATATCCCAGGGGTCTCACAATAGATCTCTCAATGAAGGTCGCAGTGGAATGAGGCGTGGCCCTTCCCAATCTAATCTAATCTAATTTTATAATATATATAATAAAGTTATAACAAATAATCTTTCTGTTTGTTTTTCTTCCCTGCCTCTCATTTATGTGCACTCCAGAATTTTAAATGATTTATCATAATTTAGGTGTATCCCCACCCTCACTCTGAGCTTGCAGGAAGGTGAACTTTCTTTTCATTGTAACAGATTTTCCGCGATAGCTGGATAGCTATCTGGCGTCCAACTTTGGTTACAAATTAAAATATTCTAGAAATTGGAATCTGGAAAGATATGAAGAAAGGAAGAGCCATGACTTTACTAAAGTTTTTTCTTCGCTTCGTAATAACAATTCTCAAAATACTTTAAACTAGAATAACATATCAATGATATTAATTAATTGCAATATAAAATATCCATTACAACGCAGTAAGCTTTACGCGGGCAAGGTGAAAAGTTCTCGACCTTATAGTGAAAATGAGTTTTTTATTTTAAATAAATGCATTTATTTCACAAAGTAATCTCTCTTTAGTTGAATACACTTTGTCCAACGTTTCTCCAATAACTGGATTCCGTTCCTGAAATGCGATTCTGGAAGGTCTTCAAAATTTCCATTTACCGCTTCAATCACCTCTTTATTTGACCCAAAACATTTTCCAGCCACAAATTTCTTAAGGTTTGGGAATAGATGAAAGTCAGAGGGACTCACAGAGCTTACTCTTATTGCAACTTACATAGCTTTGATTTATTAAATTATTTATATGGGGTTTTACTTGGTTACAAATTTCACATATAACTGAAAATGTACATTATGTGCATCAGAAACATAATTAGGCAAAAAAGTCTTGCTTCCAGTATACACGATAGAATTGTAAAATAAATGGAAATAGCACTTTAGTGGAAAGCCTATAAAAGTCACCCCATCCCGAGAACCTCTTTTTAAATAAAAATGTTCCCAGAAAAAATTATTAAAATAAAAATTGTTCTCTCTTTTTATTCTCAGTTAAGTGATGCCCCCTGCCGGACGATTTTGACCAAACCTTACTGTTGCGTCCTCGTCCTCTCGTAGCATCGAAGCGAAATACCCAGTTTCAGCTATCTACAATGTTTCAATTTTTGAGTTATGCTGACCACACACACACTCCAATTTCTAAAAAAAACACTTTTCTGGACTCAGGATATACCAAAACATTTATTTGTCACGAAAACTCAATTTTCATATGGTCGAGTTGCTTCAACCCTTCCTTTATATCTATGCGATTGTTATTTTCCCTATATCATTTTCACCATTATACATTTTGGTTCAGATTCAAAATAATAATAATAATAATAATGAATAAAAATAACTAGTTTTCTTATATTTGCTATAACGACCCACTGACTTTTTTTTTTAAATTTATTACTATCCTGATTAAGAGGGAAGGGATTAGCTCAATGGTAGCGCGCTGGACTAGCAATGCGGCGGTCCCGGGTTCGAGTCCAGCTGCTTCCCCTAGATTTTTTTCTTCCTAGGAGTCTCTTACAGCACACTGTCCGCTGATGGACAGTGTTGTCTGCAACGAGAGAACACTGTCCGGAGGCCGGCAGTGCTCTGAGAAGCCTCCGAAATTTGGGGTAGCTATATGGGCCCAGAAGGGCTTTGGATAGCATGGGGCTTGGTCCCTCCAAACAGACATACAATAATAACAAATAATAACCTAATTAAGGGGTACAGAATTTTTACGTACTCAAATTTTTTTTTGTTTTTTCAAGATCGTATCTTCATTTAACAATAAATTAAATAAATATGTATATATGACCTTTTGAGGATCATTTGTATATAAAGAATAAATAAATAAATAAAAATGTATATACATATATAATAATTGGCAGTTATTTTCATTAAAATTCGATCCACCTAAATTGACAGAAACAAAATGTATGGCTCCCCGTTCATTGTGAGAGTGGAAGATCTTTCAATAGGCCATTAGTGTTCGTTTAGTTGTGTGTGGGGTCGAGAGTTTAAAGTTCGACCCCCCGACTAAAAAGGACAATTACGTATCAATAACCAACCAGTTATCTTATGTATAGAACACGTCAATTGATTATTGATTGTTGATGAAGAGTGTATATATATATATTTAGATTGATGGAGGTGATGTAAATAAATAATATACAGATAAGATAAAAAAAAAAAGCTACCATATTGATCGTTATAGTCCATAATATTATTTCCCTATTGCTCATTACCTAATCTTCATGACATATAGCCTCATTGTCTTCTACCGTAAAGCTACCTATTTATATATGTTTACTAAACGACCATTTAATTTTTTTCTTTTTTTTTTTAATGTTTTTATCACACTTTACTTCTCTAAACTGACAGATGAAATATTACTTGCATTAATGTGACTGTCAGGAGTATAATGCCTGCTATACAATGCTTACAAATTACTCCAAATTTTCAGTAATAAAATGTACCTGTCTAAAGTCTATTTATATCAGAATGAACAAGTTAACAAAAAACAAAAAAAACTCCCAAATTTGAGTGTCCAAAATTTCTAAAACTTCAAATACAATTTTCCGCATAATAAAAATTATTAATTATATTGATTAACATTTAATTGTTGAATTGCCATTAGAGAAGCCTGCAACTGTCCCTCTCTAACAAGACTGGGGTAACCTACTGCATTCACACTATACGTACAGCCTCTGCAAAGTGTGCAACTATTTTCGGTTTAACAAACCCACAGACAAAATCCTAGCTCATCACCAAACACACACACACACATAGAGTCACAATTACACACTGGCAATGACTACATAAGCAATAACACCTGTGGATTTAAGTTTTATAATCACTTAATCCACTTCTTCTAAATATCCACTTGTTGAATTGTGCAATTGTTGTGTAATTGGGATGAAATATATGCAATGAAATTGCATTTTAATGTCAAAATTATCCTCCCGGCTATACCGAAATAAAACTGATGTAAATATGTTTATAAAATCCATGTAAAACTCAAAATGCAATAAAGAAATAAGTTGAAACAAGTTTTCATGAAAATTCGCTAATAAATTGAAAAAAAAATTTCAGTAAGATTTGATTCTTCTGGTTGCTGATTCATCTTTTTCCCATAATGGAATAACATGTTTGTCCTTTTACATTTTCTTATTGTTTCAACAAGAAGAATTATTCTGAAATTAATTTTTTTTTTTTTTTCAGCGGGAATCAGTCTTTTTCTCATGTAGGCAAGAAATGTTTTTTTTAGCAAATGGTCTCTCTGTGGTTAGGGGGTGCGTATGTGTATATAACTAAAATACGAAAAATCGCAGAGCAATACTTGACATGCTCTAGCTTAATATTCCCTTTATAATTATATATCAACATGCGTTCGACTTTCCGTGCGGAATAAGACGGAAACCGGTGTTTGACCAAGCATTGTGCAGAAAAAGTTGGTAAGGCCATTTTGATCTCTGTTCTTCACTATTAGGTCTGCTACTAGCTGTTGCTCTCCCCCCCTTTTTTTTTTTTGAAGATGCTGGGTCACCACTGTTTGAGGCCACATAGGAATCAAACCCTGAATTGTCGTGCTAGCCCAGTAAACAATGCGTAGGAGCTACAATAATTTAATAGAATATGAAATGGATACTAGATAATCGAGTTTAGAATAAGTGTGGAGGAAGTATATGGCTATTAGATGAAGTAAACAGTTTAATGCATTTTTTTTTTTTTTAACTGATTAATAACATCATTACAATACAATAATTGCTTTTGCGGAAAGGCTCAGCAAGGATTCTTTTGGCGTGTATGGCTTGAATGGAGAAGCCATCCATTTAATGGCATTCCTGGCATTGGGCGACGTTCCATTAGCAATGGGCCAGGTTATCCCTAGGTTATCCTTTTCAGTCTTCTTGTTTGTGTCAGTGAATAAGTGCTAAAGCTTGAGTTGAGGGAATTGTTGTGTTGGGATAGTGTTTCGTGGAACTTTTTTGTATTTCCGTTTGATTGTGTCTGTCACGAATGGCATGGTTAAGATCAGTGTGTAATGTGTAATGACACATCAAAGTCATAGAAATGTCAAAGTGGTCCAGCCAGCTACTATCTTCACAAAGGATGGCAGGAATAAAAGATAATTTATAACTAGTGGCCTAGCCGGCCGCTGTCTTCAAGACAAGGCCGTGGCCAAACAAACAAAGCCCCTTTTCAATACAAGGGTCAATACTTTACATCAAAGCAAGCACCGATAAAGCTGGCCACTGACCTAAATCACTGGTCACCGAACTAACCAAGGTCGCACAAGGTCGCACACTAGGACAGATGTCTTGGTGTGAGTGTTGCTAACACTAATATAAACTTCGCCCCATTGAAGAGCGGATTATTATTATACACGAGTAGGTCAGTAGATCATCATTATATACCAGTACGTCATTAGATTAGACGAGTACATCGTTATACGAGCGGCAGTTCCGCGTCCCTATACAGGTTTTACTTATACTTATTTTCAATAGTTGTGCATCTTAGTTTATTTACTTTAATCATTTTTAATTATTTGTTGTTTATCTCTTATTTATTCTAAGTATTTCTTGTTAATAGTTACCATTATTCACATTTAATTTATTGTAAATATATAGTTTATTTTTATAAATTCAGTGTTAGTAATTCGAGCACTAACTTCCAAAAATCTCTAAACTAACTTCCGCCCTCTTCAAGACATCTACTACATTCCATAGGAATCACAATAAATGTAAGGTTTGAAACACATTCCACTATAAATGTAAGGTTTGAAACACAGTAAGGGGCATCAGTGATGTGTCGTAACAGTCTACATTGGAATGTCTCTGTATTCTGTGCAGGTTGGAAAAGATTTGGCGGATCCCCAAACTTCGCAACCATACAGCCAAATTGGTCGAATTATTTATTGTTTTGAATAGAAATTATCATATTGAAGAGGTTGTATCGTTATATTTTCCGACCAGTAATCGTCGTAATTGCCACTGGCACTGTGGTTTAGTGCCAGTCTTTTAAGTCTAGTGTAGGATTCCATGTCAATCGGCGATTTAAGTAAAGTCCAACATAGCGTGTAACAGTTTTCTATGAAAGCTGTTCGTCATGTTTGTTTTCATAAAGTGAATGTCATGTCACGTGTGTTGATTTTTGGATATTAATCTTGATTCTTCAGTTTTTTGCACCATTGTTGGTTGAATTGAGTCTAGATGTCTTTATAAGTGAGTAGTTGTTGTAGTGTGGATTAGTATGTCTTTGACAGGATTGCAGTGTCGTCTACAAAGATCGCAGTTAGAGTTTGTTGTGAACGTGATATGTTATGTATATAATTTGAGTATAAAATAAAAAAACATAAAATTAACTCTTCATTTTTTGATTAGCTAAAATTCAAGACAAATTTCTAATAATCAACATTATTATTATATCAACTGTATTCACTATTAGACTCAGACTTAGACACTATTAGTCTGTAGACTTCAGATCACCAGAACAATATGTAAGTGTGTTTCTTGCCACTCGAGACTCGAGTTTTTATTTACTCTCATTGCTTAGAGAGAGGATTGTGGATCTTGTCAAATTTTGGAAATAGAAATGCCAAGCGCAAAATGACATTAAAAAATGAGCCTTTATAAACCAGATAACATAAAAAATAAAGGCAGCCAAAATTCACGTATCATTTACGTTCAAGTAGACGAATAAATACAAATTTTGTTTTACCATCCTAAGTACATATAAAATATAAAGGTTAACTAAACAACATATTTAAAAAACAAAATCTAGTGTGAAACACTCACACAACTTTCTCTTACTCCAGTTTTCAAAATTATAATTGATAAATTTTAGAGTTTGGGTACCAAATATGATGAAATTCATTGAAGTTCTTCGAAAACTGAAAAAATGTTCAGTAAAAGCGCACTTCCGGTTTACTAATTGTCTTGAAACACGGAATTTTAGCCGTCTATTTATTTTGTTTGGAAGGTAGAATTTTATAATGAACTATGATAGCACTTTAGAGAAAAACATAACCCCACCACCACCCCCACAAAAGTGCCCTTAAGTGAATTTTTCCAGAGAAATGTTTTAAATAAAAGTTGTAGATTTTTTATATGTATAGTTGATATAGAATGTATCAACAAAATTGTCGGAGCCATTTTTGAGAAAAGCGCAAGAAAGTAAAAAAAAAAATACCAGAAAACTGAAAAATAAATTTCAGGAAAAACGCATATCCGGTCATCCAATTTTTTTCAAACTCGTAAATTTCAACAAACACATTAATTTACGAGGCATGTCCAGTAAGTGTACTGAATTTTTGTAGGTTACAAAAATTTTTATTTGAACAAAAAAATTACCTGGTTACATTAGTACATATGTAAGCTATTTTTAGACATAGTCACCATTCCTCTCAATGCAGGTGGTGAATCGGGGTATTAATTTTTTGATGCCTTCCTCGAAGTAGTTTCCCGCCAACCCCTTCGTCCACTTCTCCACCTCCTCCTTCACCTCCTCGTCGGTTGAAAACTTTTTTCCACCCATGTGCAGCTTCAGGGAGGTAAAGAGATAGTAATCTGAAGGTGCTAGGTCAGGGGAATGCGCGGGATGGTTCAGGACATCCCATTTAAACGAGGCAAGCAGTTCCTTCGTGGCGTTGGTCGTGTGTGGTCTGGCATTGTCGTGCAGCAGGCAGACTCCCTTTGTCAGCATGCCTCTCCTTTTGTTCTAAATCGCCCTCCGCAATTTTTTTAGGGTCTCACAGTATCTTGCAGAGTTGATGGTCTCCCTTGAGGCATATATTCAATTAAAATTATGCCTTGACAGTCCCAAAACACGGATGCCATGATTTTCTTGGCTGAAATTGTGGTTTTGAACTTTTTGGCGGAGGGTGAAGAGGTGTGACGCCACTGTTTTGACTGCCTTTTGGTTTCAGGTGTGTAGTGTGCAACCCAAGTTTCATCTCCAGTAATGATGGAGCGGAGAAATTTATCTCCATGGAGTTTGTAGCGTCTCAAAAACTCTTGCCCGACCTTGAATATTTCACACTTGGCGGGAGATTGGATTGACATTTTTCACGAAACGTATTGTCGCGTCGACAGTTCTCAACGTACTGACCTCGAACCGGTCTCGTTGCGGAGGGGAGGAATCAGGCTACACGACAGTATAGCCAACAGTTGAAAACAAAATCCCCCCGGCCGTGAGAGCCTCAGTACACTTACTTACTGGACATACCTCGTATATTATTTAGATGACAGAATTGTATAATAAACTGAAATAGCACTTTATAGGAAAACCTAAACCCCAACCCTCCCCCAAAAGGGCCTTTAAATGAATTTTCCCGGAGAAATGTTTCAAATAAATGTTGTAGCTCTTTGTATGTGTAGTTGATATAAGAACTTTAATGAAAATCGACGGAGTTATTTTTGAGAAAATTGCAAAAAAGTAAAAAAAAAAAAACTAGTAAAGTAAAAAAAAAAAAACTAGTAAAGTGGTACTTCCGGTTGAGGAATTTTGACAGATGACCTACTGTCGGATCTCATGGTGATAACTAAACGGAATATCAAGTTCCAATTTTCTACGATTTCTCGTTTTTGAGCTATGCTGTTCACATACATACATATACGCAGATCATTTGCTTAAAACCACTTTTTTGGAAGCAGGGGACCACAAAACGGATATTTCCGGTGTAAACTCGATATTGAAAATTTGAAACACGATTACAATACTTCCTCTTATTTAGGAGTAAGAGAAAGTAAAAAAACTGACGCAACTCGATTATATTAATAATACTTCCTCAACTAAGGAAATAGTAAAGATACCATAATGTAAAGGAAAATTTGTCAAGTATAATTACAAGTAATTGGTGTAAGAGAAATTCGTGTGGGCGTCACATTAGATTTTTGTTTTGTGTTCAAGAAAGGGAATGAAAGCAAAATGCCTTTATATTTCAAAAAAGTATACTAAAAAATAAAAAAAAAATTAAGAAAGAAATTCTTAATCAAAAAACCATTAGCGAATTTTTACTGAAAGATAAGCACATAAATTAAACTAAATAGCAATAAAAACAAAACAATGTAAAAATATATAAACACTAAGAACAGAGAGAGAGAGAGAGATTGAGAGAGTGAGACAGTTTCAAAGAGAAAGAGAGAGAAAAGAATAAGTGGCCAGTGAATACTAATGAGGCATCTTAATCACAGGAAGTACACATTCTTAGCCTTTAACATCACAAACGGCTACAAATATAACAAAAAGTATATAAATGAATAGGATAAAATTCTTCTTCACTTAGTGATCTTGAGAAAATATAAAAGAAAAAAATTTAATATTGTACTAATTTTGTAGTTTTTAATGTAATAAAGTTTTAAGTTTTGTTTGGTTTTTGCTGCTGAAAAAAAAACAACAAAAAACAAGAACTATTAAGTAAGGTAAGATAAGCCGTCGTAATACTAATTAATTTGTCTTTTAATTAACTCCTAATAGTTTGAATTAATTTTAAAATGATTTACATGGAATAATTGAAAAATAACTCAAAACAGTTTTATTCTTATTATTTATTATAAGTGAAAAAATAATTTTTTGACAAAATATCGATGCTAAAAATCGACAAAATTTTAAATATAGAATTGTGATATGAAAACATTGAAACTTGCAATGTTTACTAAACTAGACCTAGTTCGTGGTGGTGGGGCGACTACAATTATAGAAAATGACTAGAATCTGGAAAGCAAAATAGACACTCCAAGCATTCCAAGAAAATTGATAAGGCCCTTTTCAAGGAAATTCCAAAACAACTCACACACACACACATACACACAAAATCTAGTGTGAAACACTCACACAACTTTCTCTTACTCCAGTTCTCAAAATTATAATTGACAAATTTTATAGTTTGTTGTACCAAATTTAACGAAATTCGTGGAAAACTGAAAAAAAAAACTTTCCAGTAAAAGCGCACTTCCGGTTTACTAATTTCCTTGAAACTCGGAATTTTGGCCATCTATTTATTTCTAAATTAATTTTGTTTGGATCATAGAATTGTATAATCAACTACTAGATCCCACTTTAGAGGAAGCTGTAATCCCATCCCTCCCCTAAAAGTGCCCTTAAATGAATTTTCCTAGAGAAATGTTTTAAACAAACACACTTTCGGTTATCCGAACTCGGAATTTCAACAACATATTTAATTATAATTAACATTATTTACATGACAGAATTGTCTAATAAAGTGAAATAGCACTTTAGATGAAAACCTAACCCCACCTCTCCTCCACAAGTGCCCTTAAATGAATTTTCCCGTAGAAATGATTCAAATAAAAGTTGTAGCTCTTTGTATGTATAGTTGATATGCCAAGGTTAAAAAAAATCGTCGGAACCAATTTTGAGAAAATCGCAAAAACGTAAAAAAAAAACTAGTAAAGTGGTACTTCCGGTTGAGAAATTCTGACAGATAACTTACCATCAGATCCTACATAATATTACCTAAACGTAATATCAAGTTTCAACTTTCTACGGTTTTTTGTTTTTGAGCTATGCTGTTCACATACATACATACACGCAGACCAGTTGCTAAAAACCACTTTTTTGGGCTCAGGGGACCCCAAAACGGATATTTCCGGTGAAAACTCGATATCGAAAATTTGACACGATTACAATACTTCCTCTTACTAGGAGTAAGAGAAAGTAAAAAAAAAACTATTAAGCAGTATAGTTGCACGTTCGGCGTAAATATTATTTTCAGATGCCGGTCGTACATACATGGGATATCAACCTAAGATTTTTGTTATGTTTACAAAATACACGTAAGAGATGGAAGAGAGGTAAGACAAGAAGGAAGCCTTTAAGGATCTAAGGTTCCAATAAAATATTTATTTCCAGTTTGTTTCTCTTTTCAAAAACTAGACCAATCGTAAAACACTTTCTAGGGAAGGGAATAGCTAAGTGGTTAGCGTACTAGCCTGCTGTGCTACCCTTACTTTCTTTCTTCCTTCAGCTCACTGTCCCGTGATTGAAGAACTTGTCTGTAACGAGAGAACACTGTTCGGAGGCCAGCAGTGCACTGAGAGGCTCCGGGCGCTAATGACCATAGATGTTGACGCGCCTTAAATTAAAAAAAAAAAAAAAAATTCCTCCTCTTTCAGCAGTGAGAGAAAATAAAAAATAATAAAAAAATCTCCTGTGTAATTCTCACACGACTTTCTCTTACAGCATTTCTCATATTCTGGTGGACATTCAAATGTTAAGAATTTTGACAAAATATTCATAGTAACATATACATAGCAAAATAGTTAGTAACCCTCTCTATCATATAGTTTCTATATTACAAAAGAAAAGTGTATCGTTTCACTCATCCAAAAATCGGGAGAATCATATTTTTTTATTAAATGTTTTAAATGAAAAGTAATCTCTGGCTTTTGCCGCCATTTTTTTCGATGCAATCGATGTTTCACCTGTATTGCAACAGGCTTCTTGAGGATAGTGTTGACTCTAATGCTATAACCAACTGATTTCTTTGATTTCTTAGGAAACTGAACTTTTCGATTGCAAGGATTTCTTTGATGTTAGAAAACTTGCCTATTGCTTTGAGTCTTTGGTGCTCGTCCCATACGTTTCCCTGCCCTAATTTTCTTGGGATCCTTAAACAATCCCTAACACTAACTAATGATAAATTTCTTAATAACACAGTAAGAGGATTTATGGTTTCAATCCCTATGTAAAACATCTTATTAATTTTATTTTCAGTCAATATATTTCCAGAATAGTTTTGGATTCAAAGAGATTAATTAGAACGCAATAGATATTAAAAAGTTCTTAACCACAAATTGCGCTAAATTTCCCGTTTTGTAATATTCTGTATAGAAAATATATCGACTAAACAAACAAATAAAAAAATAATAATAAAAGGAAATATTTTGAATTTATGGAGCAGCGTATAATAAATATATTTAAATAAATAAAAAAAAAAAAAGAGAAAAACGAATTTCTTGTGATTCACATCTTCAGGTTAAGGACGAAGAATGTACCAAATATACAAAATATAAGTGTAAAAATGAAAATAAAGGTTGCACGCACGACGGGAAACTGCACGAGATCCCCAAACTAAACACACCTACAGTTGTAAAGAAAGAAAGAAACAGAAATATATATATATATATATGTATATAAATGAACGTATGTAGACAAATATACACACAAACACATATAGAATATAGAGAGAGTAAGATGGAATGAGTGAGATACTGACGGCTTGGTCTCCCAAGTCCTGTACAGTTATATTATAAATGGCAGGCAATTATTTTGGTCCAATGGAGTACACTGTCCAGTACGTCAACTTTTCCTTTTTGTCTAACTCTCTCACTTCATTTTTATTACTATCTCTGTCATCTCTTCTTCTTTTTTTATTTTTATTTTTTTCTTTCTTTTCTATTTTCTCACTTGTTCGCTCTGACTATCGCTCTGTCTTTCCTTTTCATTTCTTTTTATGCCTCTTCACTATTTCCATTTGGCTAGTCCATCTCATTTGGTTCCCTATTAGTTTCTGTTTCTTCTTTTACTACGTAATAACGTGTGTTCCCAGGCGTGGAAGTTAGTTTGTCTCTCTTTCTCTGTGTGTGCTTCGAAATCATACTTATATACATTTCTACCTAAGTTGTCCTCCCCTAGGGGCTTAAAAACTGCTTTGTGATCCTTCTTATAACAAACTAACTTACAAACACTTCCTCCCTATATATGTATATATACAGTATACATTTACAAATGTATATATTTATACATATATATAAACACAAACTTGTATGTATTTGTGTTCTTCATCAACCAAAAAAACATACCCTTCTTCATAATTCCCCTCTCATTTCTCATTTATTCTAGTTGTATTTACACTGCTATCAATAATTATTATATATATACATATATATTATTATATTTTAATAACTTTTGCTTCTATATTTAATAAATTTCAAAAGAAATATTAATTTTTCTTTTAAGATAAAAAAAGAGAAAATTAACATAAACGATAGTTACTAGTTAGGACGTTGTTAATGAAACAAGCAAAATGCTGGTAGGCTGGTACCAAAGAAAAAAAAAATTTTTTACCTTTGGTGTCCTTCCTTAGGAAATGTTAAGGAAGGGCCAAAGAGTTAATTGCTGGAAGCTATTAAATTGCCTACATTATTTATACAAAATTTAAAGTAAATCTTAGATACTATTTTCGAAGAAATTACGATATATCGTATAAAAAAAAGAAGTACATTCAAGAATGAGGGACTTAAAAGATTTTAACAAAAACCTGACGCAAGACGAATGAATTTTAAATTAGAATTTTCTACAACTTTTCATTTTTCAGCAGGACTATACACACCTCCCATTAGAGACTAAATTTAAATAATATAATTTTTTTCATATTCAGGAGGTCTTAAAAAAAAAAAAAAAAAAAATTAGTTTAGAAAAAAACTGCACGAAAACAATAAAGTTTTATACTTTTCCGAAAAAAAAAACAAAACAAAAACTAATTATTCATATTCTCGATGAGCGCGTATATGGAGCTGACCTTTAAAGTTTCGTTTCCTATATGCATCTACTATCTACATAACATTTAAGAATAACGAAATATGTAGATAAATTTTACTGGATTTTGAAGCAAAATTTATTAAACTGACATTTAAGAATACAGCAAACTTTTTTGTATGTTTTCCATGTGCAAAAAATGATTGCAGACCATCAATTGGGCTAAAGAAATTTATATAAAGCGGAAGAAATGTGCGCCCAGATAGCTGACAGTTAAGAAGTTACGAGTCTTGGATATAAGCTGAGTGTGTTGTATGGAGTTGAGTTAGATTAATGGTTTTTATTTGATGAACTAATTATTATAAGTATTGTATTAAAAAATAATAATATTATTATATAGTACAACTTTGCTTTCCGTCTACATTCATGATTATCTTGATCACTAATGAAATAATACCAGCCACGAAAATTAAGACATTATTTTTGGACACTAACCACAAATTTTCATGTATTCCAGGATACTGGAAAATAATGACCAATTATGTGGACCAATAATGTCAAAATATGTATATATATGAAGAAAGTAATTTTTATGATAAAAACGTATCATGATTAGTTTTCATTCCAGTATAAGAAACTATAAATAAAGGACAATTCTTTCCGGAAAATCATAGTGGTATATATTAAGGCCGTGAAAACCTTGTGAAAAATGAAAAAGTGTTAAATGATTTATTCCAGCTGAATTAGATATTTGTTTTTGCAGAATAGGTATATTTACATTTTAATGTTATATTTGTAAAAAATTAATATTCGATAATATTCCAAAAACACACAAAATTTATGTTTATAATGAATACTCTAAAGTTGCCTATTGACATTCTTATTCTACAAACACATTTTCATAATGGAAACTCCCTAATGTTTTTATTACAAAATAATTAGTCTAAAGTAGTTTAATTATTTTTTATATGTTTCAATATTTCTATGAAGATGCTAAATTAGATAGATAAAGATGAGGTTGAGATATTGAACACATTAATTATTTTATGTCAATAAACAAATAAATTCAAAAGTATAATCGTTTTTCGTAAACGGGCTGGGATCAAAATGATTTAGGAAAAGTACAAAGTGTTTTCTAAAGTGGCAATTGGGATGCAGTCACCACTAACTAAGGTCTTTTATATATATGTATATATACGCCAAGGGTACTCCCCGAGCTCATGCTCATATCTGCCCAATGAGGTACACTCAACTAGCAGCAGCCAAGGAAACACAAATCAAGGAACTGCGGACAGATAAACTAAAATGCCTTCCTAACCGTCTCACTGCCCAACAAACAACCTACACCCGCCCAGTACTCGATATTCCAGGGGCGCATCACCACCAAAAAACTAGGCTAAAAAAAATCCCTCGATTAGCCCTTACACTCCCCATTCAGATAATAAATTACAACCATAACACAAACACGCACTCCGCCTAAATAAGAGAAATAAAATTTCGCCACCACCGCGAATTCCCTAAATATGAAGCGCTATTTTCTAACAAACGTGGGAGTGAGTTGTTGTCTCCAGATTTACATGGAAGCCTACCTTCCTCCATGGGCACACTATTAAATTTTCATGCAGAATATATTCTAAAATTACATGCTCTGCAGTTTCATCGGCTCCGCAGCGACAGCTTTCATTATTAACCAAATCCATATTAAACCGCTATCCATTCAGTTGCCCGTGGCCAGTCACTAGTCTGGACACCGCTTCGAAATCATCCTTCTGCCGCTGTAGTGTCAGGTAAGAATAAAAACGTCGTTCTCCCTTTGTTTGAATCTCTTCATCTGGACTTCCACGTCTCAAGCAGATCACTGCAGACACAAGGTCCTATGGCTGACCATTGATTTTTCTTATATCACCGTCTAGACTTAAAAGTGTTCCAATATTGCCCTGTACAAAACGTTTTGAAAGCAAGCATTCTTTCTTTTACCTTCCCTGTTGGAAGTCATACAATTATTCAATGTTCTAATAATTCAGGATTAATCGTTTTAAGTTTTAATGAACTCAAGTGGAAGTAGAAAGAAATATAAAAAAAAAAAATTAAATAAATAACAAAAAGAAAATTATTGAAACAAGACACCCATTAGGTTATATAGGTAAGTAAAAACGACTTACCTTAACAGTGATTAAATAGGGATGCCGACATCGTAAGAAAAGTATATTTTTAGTACGTTGTCTTCTAAAAAAAAAGAAATGCTATGTTATTTAACAAGGGCCTGGCCGCGGAATAAGAATGGGCAGCGACGAGACGCATGACTAAGGAGCACACATTCTTGGGGCAAGTTTTTTCCTCCCCCTTGATAAAAGTCTTTAAGAACCATAGAAGAGCATATTGGGACACTAACTTTCTACTAAGCAAAATGTTCTTGGGTTAGAAACAAAGGACAGATTGATACTCTGAAGAAGTTAGACTGGGTCTCTCTAGCAATAAAAACCAAAATAAAATTAAGACTGGTTTTGTTTTTTTTTTATCATTAAGAACACACAGCCTACCGGCCACAGAGGCTTTAGATGAACTAACGATCGATATTACTTCCAAATGCGAGGAGGGCAGCTTAAAATAATGTTTTAAAAAAAAGTCTATATATACATTAACTGAATTAATGAATTCAGTCTCATTTTTTAATGAGAGTATCGAATGTATTAAATGCTCCCATACGATAAATTATTGCAACAAAAAATAGTTATAAAACAAATATGGTATAGTTAGTCCAAAGAATTGATTTAAAAAAAAATTGTTCTAAGCCACACCAAAGAATAAGCTGGCATTAAAAAAAATTGATAATTTAAATAATTAAAAAATCTGGTGTGAAACACTCACAAGACTTTCTCTCATTCCTACCTCAAACTTAGATATTTGTCCTAATATTAGGGCACTAACTGGTAGAAGGTTAAGTACCCAGCTACTAACTTTGGCAGGTAGCGAAGTGATTATATTGGCCCACTAGAGCGCACCAAAAACATTGAACCAACTGCATCAAACATTTAAAATTGAACGCCACAAATTTCGCCACAATTATTGAACATATTTTTTTTTTTTTGTAAAAATGTTTCAAATAAAAATGATACGTTTATATCTGTGCAGATAGATAGATAGATTGATAAAAGCTTTATTACAAATTTACCTAATATGTACAATAATAATAAATAGAAGTTCCAAAATATATTAACAATAATAACCTTCCTACATTGTTTGTATAGTGATTTTTGGAAAAAGGCGAGGTACAATATGCAGGGAAAAAGGGGAAAAACCTGCAGCTTTAGGAAAAATATTACGAGAGGATATGTTTCAGTCTTTTATGCCTGTAATGTGTGGAGGGATCGTAGGAGGCTATTTCGCGGCAGAGTGGATTAAGATGTCAGTCTAGAGTGGAGAGGAGTTTCAGGAGAGGATTTTGAATGAAGGAATAAACTGGGGGTTACTGAAGATTTTACGTGAAGTAAGTCGATTTTGGCGTGTCAGTCGCTAGTCTTAGGAATTTGTTCTGGGTTATCTGAAGTTTTTTGATGTTACTGTTACTAGTCAGGCTCCAGGCGGAGGAAGCGTAAAGTAACATCGGTCTGAAGGCTACTTTTACAGTAGTAGTTTGTTTTGTGTGGTCATTTTTGAGTCGTGTGATTCAGTAACGAGAAGAATAGTCTTATAGTCATTTTTCCAGAATTCACTTTTTTCTTGTACGTGGGTCGTGAAGTTCAATTTGTTGTCCAGTGTTATTCCGAGGTACTTGACGTTGTTAGTTAGTCCAAGGGATCAAAGTATTGTTGTGTTGAATTTGTCTGTTGATTGTAGATCTACGTTTAGTCAACAGTATGGCGTTTGTTTTGTCGTGATTTATTTTCATTTTCCATTTAATGCAGTATTTTGTCAGTTTGTCTATTGCAGATGTAAGTCTGTTAGTGATAGTATCAATTCTCCGTGATGATGTGTACAATGAGGAGGTTTGGAAAGAGAATTAATGTAGGTGATGAAGAGGACGGGACCCAGGATAGAACCTTGAGGAACACCTGGTATATCTGTGCAGTTACTATACTAAGTTTAAAAAAGCAAATCGTTATAGACGTTTTCGAGAAAATCCCCCCCCCCCAACTCAAAAATCTATTCTGTAAAATCGCACTTCCGATAAACCGATTTTCTATAAAAAATTTGGAATACTAGCAATGTTTCTAATGGTAGAAATGTATATTAAACTGAAGTGGTCTTTTTTTAGAAGAAAGCTACTGTTTTTTTTCCAGAATCACTAAAAAAAATTATTTTTTCAACGGAAAATATTTCAAATAAAAATGAATAGTATTCATTTTTCACTTGCCCCACCGCCGAGATGGAGGTTATCCTCAATCTGTCACCTTTGCACCTAGTGGTGGAAAGGGCGGCGAAGGGGGCCCTTTTTAGGATCTCTAGGGGTGGTGCAGGAGGGGAGGGATGGCTGGGGGTTAGAGAGTTGGTATTCTCACCTTTGGGCTCCCTCATCTGGCACCTCCCTAGGGATGGTATGGTTAAGAAGTATAGCTTCACAAAAAATTTTTCGTCGAAGCTGGGCACCAAAAGTGAGTGGAGCGAAGGATCCGCTCTGTTGGGCATTAAGGAACATGCCATAAAATGGTATACTGATGGGTCGAAGACCCTCGAGGGGACTGGGGCGGGGGTGGTTGGTCCAAGGATCAAGCACTCGGAACCCATGGGTAAATTTCCCAGCATCTTCCAGGCGGAGATATACGCTATCGGAAGATGTGTACAATTCAACCTCGATAGGGGATATAGGAACCAGGAGATTGTTATCCTTTCCGATAGTCAAGCAGCCATTGGAGCTTTGGGTGCACCAGTTATTAACTCTAAAATGGTTTGGGAATGCCTAGATAAACTTAACGATCTAGGCAGAAGGAACAAAGTTGCACTTTGGTGGGTGCCGGGGCATGTTGGCATTGAAGGGAATGAGATGGCCGACGCCCTGGCCAAGATAGGCGCTACGACCTCACTTCTGGGGCCGGAACCTTTTTGTGTGATTAGCGACCAGTTTCTGTTGGAGGAACTTAGGAAGGAGGAGGAGACGAAGAGATCTCAACTCTGGTACTCTCTCCCCGGTTTGCGGCAGGCCAAGATCTGCTTGGGAAACTATAACCAACGGAGGTCGGAGGCCTGCATTGGATTGAGCAAAACAAGCTCCGTGTTCTTACGGGTTTCCTCACGGGGCATTGCCGACTTAGAGGACACCTGGTGAAGCTGGGTTTGGAAAGTGACAGCTCATGCAGATTCTGTGGGGAGCTGGAGGAAACTCCACTACATCTCCTAACAGACTGTGAGGCTGCCACTCAGAGAAGGTTTAGGAACCTGGGCAGCTACCAGGTGGAGGAGGGGGACATACCCTCTCTAGAGCCCGTCAGAATACTGGGGTTCCTTAGGGATCTCAGACTGATGGAGGTGCTGTAGAACGGATGTTCAATTGGACATCCGTTCGGGTGCTGTGGGCAGGCCTGCGGCACCCAGGGGGCATAGCACAATAGACCGGATCAAGGTCGCAGTGCGTTGGCCCCCCCGCTAAAAAAAAAAAATAGGTTTATGTGTTGTAGAATAATAAAATTTAAAGAAACCGTTAGAGCAAATATTCCAGAAACTTACATAAAATTTGCTATAAACAATTTATTTTTACTTGAGGGGACCTCAAACCCTTGCATTTCCAGTGAAAACACGAACGCAATAAGTATTGCAGTACTTCCTATTACTAAGTAGTTTGAGAAAGTAGAAATTTAGTGTTGGGGGTAGTTTGTTGTCAGCAACAGAAGGTAGTTGGAATGTGATTATTTGTTAGGGTCATAAGATAGCGTTTCAATAAATTCCACAATAAAACTTTAAATTTAACCAAACGCTATCTTATAAAATCAATATAATCAAATAAATGTTATAATTTTATGTCTGTGCTGTTGGGGCATTGCAATTTTATAGAAAAATCGATCGTTTTTTCGATAAAATTCCGATAAACGGCAGAAACTTTTTCTATGAAATCGTGGACTTTCCACTAATTTGATTTTCTTCAATGTTGGATTTATAAATCATGATTTTATTGGTCCATAATATAAGAGAACGGAAATATCACTTTAGAGGGAAGCTAAACTCTAAAATGTTTAAATAAAAAGAAAAAGTGATAGAGGTTTCTGTATTCTTAGATGGTAAGCACAGTTTATAGAAAATCGTCAGAGCTGTCTCATTCACTTAAACCCAATTTTTCGTACTTGAAAGATCTCAAGATATGTACTACCAATATTCAGTTTCTTCTTACAGCAGTAATAGAAAGTAAGTAAAATTTAAGAATATGTAGATGAATTAAGTTAGAATGCAAGCTAATTCACATTGAGAAAGAAATCAATGTCAGTCAATAAGTAAGATTCCTCAACATTTTGAAGTTAATGTACATTAGTAAATTGTCTCAGCTTATCATATTTTAAAGAAACAGAAAAGTTAACTTTAAAATAAAATTAACCTAGAAGAAAAGTCATGTCAGATTAAAAAAAAATGAAATAAAAAGAAGAAAAATGGAACTAGTTTAATAAACTATGAGGACAATAAATGAACAATTAAAATGGAAAAAAAAAAGAAAGTAGAATATTCCAATAAGACTAAGAAGAACAGCTGTTTATAAGGAAACAAGTGTTTCTATATTAAAAATATTTTAGATTATTTTAAACTATGTATATAACATACAATTATTCAATTATAAAAATAAATTCTAAGTGAACATGTTACTTAATTATCATTCTATATTTTACATATAATAATATGGTTCCATTTGAATAATATAAAATATATTTAATGTTAAATTATATTTTCTTCATTATTATCTGAAATTAAAATAAAATATGAAAAAAATTAAATAACATGAAATCTGTATTCAAATTATAATTAATTGGGATTAACATTCAACGTTCTAAGGGAAAAAAATGAAATAATTCCAAACTGTGAACGATATAGTCAAAAGTCCTAAATAGAAATTATTGTACTGATAAGTTATAGTTATTTTTGGGTTATTTATAAATCGAATTTTACTTATTCTTAAGTAAGACAGCATCAATATCTTAATAATTGAGTTTTCATTAGTTATTGAAAAAGCTATTAATTTTATTTAGGAAAAAAAAAACAGTTGTGTGTCAGAGAATTCTTATTCTTAGGTGTTGTTGGGGTGTTTGGTTCCGCAGAGCTGGAAGGCATCAGAGATCAGAGACATTTTTACCTGACAGTATTACAGTATATTAGTACATTTTCCTGGAGTGTATAAACTGAATTTGCTCTGTGCAAGATTGTGTTATCACACTGTGAGACAGTGATACCTGAAGATGGGCGAACGCCCGAAACCGGTCGATGAACACAACCGGCTACCACGGAAAATGTCTTTGAAAACAGTAGGTGTTTGTTTGTATCTACTCGGACAGTTCAGCTGTGCTGAAGCGCTGAGTTCATGTGTCTTCACTTTCAGGTTGGTTCTAGAATGTCTAAAAAATACTGAAAGAGCTTTCTTCTTCGAAGAATGTGCTTGAGAAGGTCTTATGGAAATTTTTGGGTATGAGGAGGTGGATAGGTTGCCAAATTAGGCGCCTCTCATCCTCTCATTGGTCCCGAGCCTGCTGTTTGCATGGTCTTCTGGCACATGTCTGTCACGCTTCCAGACATGGAAAGCTTCACAGCATTCATCCCTATGGATGAGCCCAGTTTCTCATTGGGGGTCCGGACAAGGCTGTGTCTTACACGGAACTCTCTCAGGCATCTGGTTGGATCCCTTAGTGGACATTGTGTTTAAGAATACAGCAAGAGAGCATTACAGCTCTATGTAATGGGGGCTCATGCCGCATCCATTTTGTAGAGTGTGTGAGACAGAGGAGGAAACACCCATCCTTCTTATGACAGATTGCTTGGGTTGTGATGAAATTAGATTCCGGACCTTTGGTCGGAACAGGATGTCTGTGGAAGAGCTTAGGCTGTTTCCCTTTTAGGTATCAGAGACATTTTCCGTGGTAGCCTGCTTCGTTTTGTGGTCATCTTCCCTTTGTTCTGTGGTCATCCCTTTTAGGTTATTGTCCGATTTATTCGGACTGCGGTGTATCTAAGATGGATTAGACCCGGGTCTAAATATTTGTTCTAGACCCGGTTTACTGTTCTTTTTCTTGGGGTAGCTATATGACCCAGTGGGACTTTGGATAGCATAGGGTTTGGTCCGTACCCACAGACAAATAAATAATAATAACAAGTAAAACAGTATCCATTTTTTAATAATTGTTTTCCTGGGTTACTGAAAAAGCTGTTACCGTTATTTACAAAAATAACCATTTGTATCCCAGGGAAATCTCAAGCCAACAATATCGAAATTTTGCTTATTAATTTATTTTGGTTGTAAATTAATCGGCTTCTTAATTCAACAGTATCTGCCTTTTAAGTGCCACCTTAATGCTAGGTAAATTTAAAAATTAATCAATAGGAATGTGTTGCGAGTAAAAAATATTTTGAATAAAAGTAAATAAAATTTTTTTTTGAAGCATGTTTTGAAAGGATGGTCCAAATAATTTTAGTTTCGAGAATAGAAGAATTTTAGCTTTACTTTACTCACTTATCTATGTACTGGTCTATTTCAGGAATCGAGCCCTAAACTACGAATTACAAGAATATATCAGAAATTCAGACTATTTCTAACAATTTTTGCTGTTTCTTTTACTTCCTTTTGGTGCATAAGGAAGAATTTTATTTTATTTTTTAAATTAAGGCGCGTCAACATTTGTGATCATTGGAACCCGGAGCTTACTGCACTAAGCTTACTGTTCTTTCGTTACAAACAACACTGCCCATCACCGGACAATGACCTGTAGAACCTCCTAGGAAAAGAAAATCTAAGGGTAGCATTGCAGGACTCGAAAATGGCACTTCCGAGGCCGAAGAATTATTACGATTTAACCAATAAGATGTAAGTTTTCACCAGAAAAAAAACTTGTTTTCAAATTCCACGAATACCCACATTATTTTCTCTTATTACAATTCTTACAGTAGTAATTTATAAAATTACTTAAAGATAAGAAGTTTTACTAAATCCGAACTAAAATTTCCAATTCTCCTTAATTCCAGGTTCATTCTATTGCATTATGGCTATTACATAAGATGCCTAAAATCTCAGTTCCCTTCAACACTTCTAAAAATTTTCTGGATAACCGTTTCCAAAGTAAAAGGTTTTAGTAAAAGTAACTCGAAATCTTCCTTACAAACCGATCGAACTAAAAGGGATTATCGAATTCGAGCTTGCATTGTTTTCTTTT
>JAAEAF010003053.1:0-116776 GCA_011037195.1 Triatoma infestans | reverse complement strand
TTTTGATAATTTCGATTTATTTATAAATTAATATATTTTAATGTTTTGCATCCATCACAGTAACACTATCGTATAATGTCAGCTCCCTCTATATGCCTTCGGGCTAAAACAGATGTACAAACAAATAAAATAAAACTATGTATTAAGTTTAAATTGAAACTGCCGCTGCCGCTGTAGCTTTGCTAAGACACTGAAACAGACATGCTGCTTCTATACGTCCCCGGACCAACTTGATAATGTAATAATGCAGTAAGAGAGGGATCTAAAGCAGAGAGAGAGAGAGAGAGAGGGGCCCAAAAATTGACAGTCTGACTCACTAGTTTAGGCCAGTCTAGAGTGGGAGAATCTCTGTTTAAATACAGCTAGTCTTGCGGCAGTTCATACAGCAGGTGCAACGCGTCAACAACCTTTCACTTTACTCACTCTATATCTCTCGCTACTATTATATATATTACGTGTAAAGTCCAGGCAGTTTGTGTTACCTTAAGTAATGCAAGTCCCAATAAAGATTTTAGTAAAGATTTGCAAGTTTAAAGGAAATTTGAACATTTGTATGAATGTGTCGCACGAGATGTTTGTCTTTCCTCAATTAGTAAACTTTTTCTGCTGCTCTGTACATAAGAAGCAAAACATTTTAGAGTATAACAAAAAAAAATCGATTTACTTGATTTTAATTCATACTTATTACTAATTATTATATAGAATTATTATTTTATTATTTATATGTTTTACTTAATTTTAAAATATATATATATTATATATAAACAAATTGTAGAGATTTTACTACATTTCTATTTGGAAATAAATGGATTTGAAGGAATGGTTTTGGCAAGTAAGAAGTTGTATTTCAGTAGAACATAGTAGGTATACCAGTGCTTTTGAAATATCTCTCCTAACCTAGTATGATAATGAGGTGAAGAAAAGCGAGATACCTTTAGGCTCAAAGCCAGCAAATATACTACAGCAAGGCAACCCCTATAACGATCTGAACCTATAGAGGTAGTATATTTAATGGAGTACTCTTACCTAGTAGTATTGAAGTGAAGCTATAATTTCACGCCAAAACACTTTTTTATTTTTCACGTATTATTCCCAAAGCGCCTTTTCCCAAACCATTTCCATTTTTGACCATTTAGTTTAGCTGTCATTAAAATTTAACAATCTATTATTATTTCAGAGTATTTTAGTCATAAAAAAAATTATTTTAATTTTAACTTTTCCAGTATTTCTTTGTACATTCTATATTTATAAGAAGAAGACAAAATTTTTGTGGTTACATTGCTTATCCCCTTAGGCTACTATCTAACCAACCTGACCTTCTATGTTGTATACTCTAGATGATTAATGAGTTTAGTGGAAGCAATTACTTTGCTATAATTAGTTTTAATCCCTTTTCTTCCATTCTTCTAAACTTCTAAAGGGGGGAAAACCGAAAGTGGAACACGTCATTTTATAATGAATAAATAAAAAAAATGGAAGTATCATTTCTAGGAAACAACTAATTTCAAATTGTTTTTCCCTTAAATTTAATTCTTCTGATATTGTGCATTGATTAATTTTTTTTCCACATTCACAGTTTAGCCAACTGAAAATGAATTTGGTGGCGCTCAACCTTTAACTTGTTACCGGCACTCTTAGGAGTTTTCGAAGAGTTCACTAAAGAAGCCAGTAAACTTGGACTCGCTGTCAACGAAGCAAAGACCAAGTATATGTGAACCAAAAAAAAAGGAACGACCAGGAAGCAATAAGCCTTGGAAACCGTAAGTTTGAAGTGGTTAATAGCTTTAGGTACCTTGGGGCTGTTATCACTGATATAAATGAAGTCAGTATAGACATATAAGCCAGAAGAACAGCCGGAAATAAATGCTACTGGTCTTTACAGAAAGCCTTGCGCTTCAATCAGCTACCTAGGGAAGACAAGTTAATATTGTACAAGACCTTAATTAAGAACGCTTGTAATATACGGTAGCGAAACTTGGACGCTAACTCGGAAGGATGAACGACTTCTCAGTATATGGGAAGCACACATGGCTTCCCACGTGCAATCTGGCTTGGATTTCACAGAAGAAATAAATATACAATGAAGCGCTAATCTTCATCGAGGTTCTTTGTCTTGCAATGTGTGGCAAAGTTGTTGGCACTATTGAGAGTAACAGTACCGAATAGGTCGATCAATGCATCATTCGAGAAAGAACTGCTCAGAGAGCAATCATACACCAGAAATGACTTACAGCTATTCATCTAAGAAAATACACTGAAACTCCTTCAAGAACAAAAGATAGCATTTGATACCATCATATAAGCTGTGACCAATCAACCTGGTGGATTTGCTTTTTGGACGCTCCAGGTGGAACTGGAAAAATGTTCTTAATTTCCTTAATCCTGGCTAAAATCCGTTCAAATGGCCATATTGCGTTAGCTCTTGCTTTTTCAGATAATCTATGTTAACTATCCATACTTCTATTTACTTCCCTAATAATTAAAGTCAGACTGAGCTACAGCTAAGCGTGGCCGGGTTTAGCTAGTAGCATATAAAAATTTACTAAGCGTTATGAAAATTCAGGTATTCACCAGATATAGATGATGCGTATAAATGTTCAAAGAACATAGAAGGATACACAAAATAAGTGAAGAATTTTGCAATACGTTCGCTTCTGATCTCTCTACTATCCGACTAACTTGCATGACGTCTCGTGGTGGCAAACAAGAGAAGTAAGGTCTGCGTCTTGTTTGTTCCCTTTCCACGCCATCTTTCCTAACATTACCCTAATAATAATTTCTCCACATTTGTGTATATTGCAATTTATTACAGAACGGCAACAGGAAGTCAATATAAAAAGCACATTATTAAAAAATAAAGAACAAATATTAATTTCAGTTAGATTAAATGTTCCATTTATGTATGTTTTATGTGTTGGTATGGATTTTACTTCATTTTTGTATAAAACATATGTAATATACTCGAATATTATTGGTGAAAAGAAAATATGATCCACTATTGATATGTAAGAAATGGGATATAACAGACAATAGGAGGTAGTAGGTTAGTTTGTGTCTGTCTTTTCATCACACCCGCCTATCTAATGTATAGCTTCATTGTTAGGATGTTAGCATTCAATATGAGAAATGTTTTGATAAGAGAAAGAGTATCTCATACTCTTTCTCAACCCCATTTACTCTGCTTCGCTTGTTCTCTTACCAGTATTGTCAGTTCCAATAAAGAGGATATATATATATATATAAAGAGTTCGCACTAAGTTGGCACTCTCTTGTCACTTTCATTCAATATTAAGCACTACTGTCCTATATAAACGGCAAATCACAAAAACAGTTCATACATAGAACAAGTGTTGTTATTTTCACTAGCATCACGCAAATCCAAAGGCCTCCTGGCCTCCTGGGGTGAATAATAAGTAATTATTCAAATGCATTAAATTCCAAACATATTATAAATTATTACAGATGTGGACCGCTAGTAATTGTTTGTTGGACATTCTTTGTCTGACAACCTTCTTCCTATTTAGAGTAAAAGGAATATTTGAATAATGTCCCTCTCCGTTTTGGAGTATATAATATCCCTAATACTGGCTTCGTTTTTAAAGAGGAGATGTTTTTAAGCACTCTACATGTGAGATGTGCTTAATACTACAAAGTACTCTATAATGGGGTTGATGAAGGAGAGAAATGGTCGGGTTGGAATGAATTAACAGAATATGATTAACACTATATAATATGATAAATGACACTGATTGCCTGGACTTTACACTTGAAATGATAGAGTATGATAGAGTGGTAAAGGGTAACACGTAGTGATTGGCTGTTTAAACTCAGTAGTTCTAGTATAGTTGAACCAGCACGCTTCCTACAATATATTGTTCTATAAGAATTTTGGTCTCCCCACTACATAATATTATTAAGAGTCTATGGGGGCAGGCCTAAAGTTAAGGGGGCAGCCTAGGCAAGTATGCCACGGTATTTCAGGCTAAAGTCGTGGCGTTACAACTCTGCGCTAGGGAGATTATAAGGCAGGGAATAGTGGGTAGAAGAGTGACCATATACTCCGATAGTCAGGCAGCCCTGAAGGCACTTTCTCCACACCAAATAGTCTCAAGACTGGTGTGGGATAGCCTATTTGCCCTAACCGAGGTGGGTGCTCGGAATAAACTGACACTCGCCTGGGTGCCGGGACATGCGGGGTTTCTGGGCAATGAAAGGGCGGATACCTTTATAGGCCCCGAATCCTTCTGCGGCTATGTCCAGGAGCCTTATTCAAACTTCTATCAAAGGCTGGATAGAAGAACAGCGTCTGCTTTGGTGGGAGAGAACACCAGGACAGAGGCAGGCAAAGCTCTTTATCAAGAGACATATCCGAAAGGATATAAGGCTAATTGTGGGTCTACTAACAGAGCATTGTAGGCTGAACAGACACATGCACCATCTTCAACTTGCAGATAGTGTGGTACGCCGATTCTGCAAGGCAGAGAAAGAAAACCCACATCCTCTGTGAATTGGCCGGCCTGGCGAAGACATGGTTTCTTCAATTGCTTCAAGGCAATGCCGAAGCTATGAGCTTCTTGACGGAGCCGCTCTCAGCTTTGCTAGAACTGATCAGGAAGGCAATCTGGGGGGTTGTGCTATAATTTAAAGGGATCCACAATAGACCCCGTCTTGTAGGTCGCAGTGGAATGAGGCTCGTTCCCCCCCGTTTCTAATCTAATATAATATTAAAGTAAACTAATGATAAACATTGGCAAGTTTGAAAAAAATATAATCAATTAAAATTCTGAAAAATTACAGTAATAGAAAATAATTTAAGTATTTCACACCAAATTAGTTTTAATTTATAAAAAAATGGTGTGTTGAAAAATAATACTTAAACTATGTGTAATTTAAAATAAAATTGCAACACTTTTTCATTACCCTATTTATTGATAGTAATTATATAATAATAATAATGAGATGCAGAATTAAATAAAATATTATATTATATTATTACAATATTTATGTTAGCAGAGATCTATAGGTATAGTTCTAAACTAGACACAATCTTGTGTTAACTCAGGCCTAAATAGTAAGCTAGTCTGTTGGAAGTACAAAGCGATGTGTTATGTCTTTGTGATAGTATTAGATTAGAACTTTAATAACGTTTAGCTTTCATAATCTAGTTGTTAATCTGTATAAACTAATCCTGGTAAAAACAAATTAAGAATAATTACAATAAGAAATACATTTTTTTTATGGCTTGTACCTAAATATCTATGAAAGGGCATAATTTGTATTCAATTGTTTGAAGTAATTTTGAACTAAAAATGTTCTTTAAGAGCTGTCATGAATTCTACATTTTGTTTTTTCAAGATGAATAAGTATTATAAATTTATATAAGAAGATGAATGCTGCTGTTTTGTGTAAAGTTATTATGGGAAATAAATGGTAGTGTTGCTCTGGGCTTTTACATATTACGTACTTGAACTTTGTGGTTTAACTTTAAGTTGTGGTTTGATGTTGAGTGAAATTGGCGAGGTTATTAATTTCGTTTTTATTTGAGAAACATTCACATTGTATTTAAGATTGTTGAGATAAATTAAGAGTTATTCTCAACGTTGGTCTTTCCTAAGTACAAGTAAAGTAATCATCATCAGCAACATCAATTAGACCTTCCGGCCTGATCCGATTTCAGAAGATGTCTTTAATTAACAAACTAGTATACAAGTGAGATACAAACTATTTTTTTTTTTATATATATAAGGAAAGATGCGACTAAAAAGTTTTTTGTGCCACCTGGCGAGTATTTCCTCTGAAACTTCTCTAGCTAATAATGTCGCAAGCAATATTGAAGTATTTGTGGTGGTTGGTTCCGCAGAGCTGGAAAGCATCAGTCCCGACAGTTTCCGTGGTAGACGCCTTCATTTTGTGGTCATCGACCGGTTTCGGGCGTTCGGCCATCTTCAGGATGCGTTTGTCAGACAGTGTGATAACACAGAATTGCACAGAGCAAATTCAGTTTATACACTGACTGGTCTTTTTAATTGTATTTAAAAACTAAACTCTTAAACTAGGTCAAGGGGGACTATGTGATGGATCTGGGTGGGAAAAAAAAAAAAAAACACTTGTTTGGTTGGTATGGGCAAATTTTTCCTTAAAATGTTCCAACAACACAGTTTCAAAAAAAAAATAACTAAAATTAGACCCTCACGTGTTTGTCCATTTAAGAAATTTGCCCGTTTAACAACCAACACGTGTTTTTTCACCACCCAGTACCATCACCATACCCCTTGAACTAGTTTAAGAGAGTTTAGTTTTAAATACCACTTAAAAACACAGTCAGTGTGGTAAACTGAATTTGCTCTGTGCAAGTTGTGTTATCAAACTGTCTGAAAAACGCATCCTGAAGATAGGCGAACGCCAGAAACCGGTCGATGATCACAAAATGAAGCAGGCTACCACGGAAAATGTCTCTGAATATTGAAGTAACTTCCAAATCCCCATAGAATCTTGAATTCCTAACGCAATCTAAACTTTTTCAAATTCCCTCTGTGTCTAAATTTCTTCTGTCAGTATGCGAAGCCTATATTTGCTCAGATGATGCACTCATATGTCCGGTTCTAACTGCCTAACTGGACAAGTCTTAGCAAGCTTCAGTTCAGAAAGGATCTCCAGAGTATTGCCTTCTTCATTTTCTCCTGTACGTGAGCTATTCTCGGTGAGACTGGTCGCTTATTCACGTAGGGGAATATTGAGCCTTTCCTTGCCAGGTCTATATCGTTACCTTCTGCGCCAACAATATGGTTACTTATTGTTTCTTCCTACTTCGTTGAGTTTGCCGAGGCATTCATATACTCCTTTCGAACTGATGACACGCTTTGGTGATGCTCTGGCTATCGGATAGAATCACAACTTCTGATTCCCACACTTCCTGTCGAGTTTTGTACTGGCACATATTCCATTTGCATGAATTTCCAGTTGGAAGATGTGTAAAACTTGTCCATAGACTCCGAGTGTCTTTCCTAGGTCCATAGTCTTTACTCCACAATCAATGTTTGCTTAAGTATAAAAATCTCTTACTATCTTGTAAACCCAAGTTAAGTGAATGAACTGATTTTTTTTATTTATTTCTTATGTTAGCTGTAAATCTCGAACGTCTATTTTAAGGGAATGTATCAGCAACGTCTGTACAATAGACGTTAAAGGTTAATATTCGCCTGTGTGAAGTATCAAAGTTTATTCAAGAAGTTACGTTTGTTCAAGAAGCTATATAATAAAATGAGATTATAAAAAAGGAAGCTTAATCGAATTATTTTTGCCGGTGAAACTGTTTGATCTTTATTAGCCTAAAAATGTATTGTTAGCAATCGTTAGGAACATCTTTCAGTTATTAAGTTCAATAATCAGTTACCAAGTTATGTATGTGAAGTGAGCGGGAACCAAACTCACTAGTTTTGAAAAAATGCAATAAAATGAGGAAAACATACTCAATTTGCCATTGACAGAACAACAATTGCAGGAGTTCATCGAGGAATTGATCAAATTTTGAAATAAATGGGACTTTGAAAAACTTTAAACGTTTTTTTATCTTATCTATGTGATTTATTGTTGACAGTTAATATTCATTCCATAAAAAAAAATGTAAATATTCATTAATAATTTATTCTTAGATTTAAAACATTAATTTGTAAAAAGATTGTTCGTAAAATCAATAGAGCGCATTGAATAAACAAAAAAATAACGATAATTTTATATTAATATTATCAATTCAATATTATTTATTAAAATATTTTGCTGCAGAAAAATCCACAATTAATGAATAGAAACTTTCTTATTCATAGCTAATTTAATCCTGCTAAGGCCTTCATTGTAATATTTTAAATGTCCTATTTCTGAATCAATAATGCAAATTAAGTAGTTAATTTGGTCGATGGCTGGCAAATAACAGCCCTAGCTAATACTACGTCATAATCCAGGCCTTTCAGATCTCTCTTGTTTAGGCCTTTAGAAAAGATGTTTTGTAGAAAGTGTGCAGACATATTAAGAGAGATTATTATTTAATGAAATAGAAAGAATTGCTAGCAATAGACAGTTCCGGGGCAAAGAATGTTGAAGGAGTTAACATCTCCAAGCCCGTGTGATAGCGATTACAAAGGGGCCTATGGAAGATTACTGGAATGATTGCAGACGACAGAGCACTGAAGAAGCTAAAACAAAAAAACTCAGATTCATCCTCTTTGTCAGCCGGGGGGGGTGTTGGTGTAGGGGTTATGAGCATGGAATTGTAAGTGGGAGAATCCCAGTTCGAGTCCCGCGTATAACTGCTAAATTTTATATTGGTAAAAAATGTTAACAGTAAAGTATGTGCTTCCGCCCCCGTCCACGATACCTAATTTCGTAGCTGGACGTTTAGCCCGCCTGAAAAAATAGGCTTCACTTTTTACTTTACTTTTTTCCTCTTTGTCAGCTTCTTTCATGGAATATATCAATTGTAACTTGGTGTTTAGCCCGCTCAGATCATGATGAAACAGAAAGAGGTTCTTTTGCAAATCAGCTTCACAGCTTTTATAAATAAATGTTAGCTACAAACCTATTGGATTGTTTTTGAACCTGTATTGATTGTTTGTTCCTGACCTCCTCAATGTGAAGAGGATTCTGTCAGGTTGCAGTTGTTTTCCAATTGCAAACTCTTAACAAGTTCCCCGCATAGTTAGTCACTCCAAACTCTTCAGCTCTCCAATTTTCTTGGCACTTCACTTTTCATCATCCTCGCTACATGACCCCCGCCAAGCTCCGCCTAAACAATCGTATAATGTATCGCGTATCTAAGCCCTCCTTACAATTCATATAAATACTTGCGTTTTCATTTCCTTAACATATTTCCTTCTCTTAAGGCGCCAAAAATGCGTTGAGCATATTTTTCTTCAAATACAAGGAATTTCTTTTCATCAACTTCAAGCTCGAGACGGTAATCCAGGATGTACATCATCTTATATTTGACTGTCCATTACTGGAGAAAAGTAAAGCCCAATTAGTACGGCAATATTACGCTACAAGCGGGGAAAGTTGGCCGATCCCAAGAAACAAATTTATACAAAAAAAGAACATTGAAATATTTAATAAATTTGTAAATAACAACTATTTATTACAATTAAATAATTTATAAACTTTTCATCTTATATGCACATATTTGTCATGGTTCATTTCTTCATATTGTTTATAAAATCATTACTCACATATTATAACTGTTTTACTCACATACTCACATATTATTAGTGTTTTTAGTTGAAATATGTCATCTGAAATTATTTAATTTTCTTTTGTTAATCTGTATACCTATTTATTTAAGATACAGTTTATATTAATGTACTTTATTACATGTAGTACCGAAGGTGTGTTGCAGGTAGAAAATAAACTCCCCAATGGTAGGGTCACTACCAAAGGGAAACAAACAAATAAAAAAAAAAAAAATGCTCGAGACTTGGAAGAATAATGTTGCCGAGTAATATATGGCATTTATAGACCCATTCTCTAACCTAATCACTCATATAATCATCATTATCATTGTTCATTTTATCGTAAAATAAAAAACAGAAAAAAAAAAAAAAAACAAACTTAAAATTCAGTAATGTATAAAATTTTTTTTGTTAAAATGTTTGGAGTATGTAGGCAGCACTTTTAGAATAATTTAGAATACCTGTAATTTCAGCTCGTTATCACTTCCATATTGTAAAGTTTAAATTTAAAAATAATTCCCCAAAACCTCAAAAACTTTCTACAATCAATTATTTTGGAAAAAAAAAAATGTTTCAAATTTAAAGTACTTAAAAGTGCGGAACATTTTCCAAGTATAAAGAAAATCGTCTAGCCGTTTTTTTTTTGAGAAAAATGTCAAAAAAACTTATTCTGT
The DNA here is from genome assembly GCA_011037195.1 of Triatoma infestans. Classification (NCBI taxonomy): domain Eukaryota; kingdom Metazoa; phylum Arthropoda; class Insecta; order Hemiptera; family Reduviidae; genus Triatoma; species Triatoma infestans. Next base: position 106,884 of record JAAEAF010003053.1, on the reverse strand, counting down.
AAAGTGGTACTTCCGGGGTAATCGATTTTCTTCAAATTTGGAGGAATGTATGCCTGGAGGGCATGTTTGGAGGGATCTTCCCTCAGAACCCCTTCAAAAATCAATTTCCTCGGGGAAATATGAACAATAAAATTGATAGGGTTATTTGTGTAGCTAATACGCGTTGTTTAAAGAAAATCATTTGAACCGTTTTCGAGAAAAAATGCGAGAAAAACTATTAAAAAAAAAAAAAAAAAATCCACTTTCGGTTGATGGAATTTGCCCGAAATCTTCGAGTCTGTTGGATTGGTAGCACGTAAACGGAATATCAAGTTTGAGTTTCTTGCAATTTTTCGTTTTGGAAATATTTTGTTATCACATACAACCTACACCCGCATTCAGACTATTTTCAAAATATGGTTTTTTCGTACTCAAGGGATCTCAAAGATTTGTGTTTCCGGTAAAAACTCAATTTTGAAAATTCGACACGATCGCAATACTTTCTTTTATTAGGAGTAAAAAAAATAAAATAAAATAAAATAAAAGTTACTCTATCAAAAATAATTGTAAAAAGTTTGTCAACAAACACTTTTTATATTTATACAGTAAACAAAACCTCTTAAATATAAAAAATTAAAACTTCAAAAAAAAAAAAGTCAAGCGAATAAAAATGGAATATAAAAAAAAAAGTCAATAATTTTTTTTTTTTCATTAATTTTAAGAATCATGAAAGCCCTAAAAATAAATATTTCTAAAAATATAACTGGTTAAAAAAAAAATATTTTTCTTTGACAAGGCAGGTAAGATAAAAAAAAATAAAAGGCCGGATATATATCCTCTTTATGCTGTCAATATATCAGATGAATATATTATTTCTTTCAGTGAAAGTTCCCTTGAAAGAAATAAATGTTTTAAAACGAAATAAAATTGTAATACAAATTTAAATAAAATAACATTTTTTAAAAATAAATATAATAAATATGGAGTAGTTATTTATTGTAAAAAGGATAAATTATCATTTCTTCATTAATGAACGGAAGTTGTTAAAAGATTCCATTCTCACGTTAAATATTTTTTTCTACTAAGGAATTTGCAAGTATTTAAAAAAGAATATATAAATTGTTAAGAGTAAGCTATCAGAGAATGTTGTCAATAGAAAAGCGGAAGTTTATTTTTAAAAAAAATGGTAGAACATTAGGTTAATATTAAGAAAAATTATATTATGTTTTGTGGTATTTAATTTATTGTTAAATTGATTTTAAAATGTTAAAGCTGCTTTCCTTGAGACTCTCAAGGAAACTCAAGGGCGTCCTCTCTTTTACTTGTTACCTAACCATCAAATCCTACCTGTCCGATCACCACTTTGTAGCGTCGGTAGGTTCTTCCCTATCTCCATTCTAATCTGTCAAAGTGGGTGTTCTGCAAGGCAACATGCTAGGACCTATATTATTCACAGTATACATGCAGACATTCATCCCAACCCATACAGATACTATTATTTCTTCCTTCGCAGACGCTACTGCCATCCTTTCTATCCATGTAAATTGTTTTAGGGTATTATCTATCGCAGTGCGACCTGAAAGATATATTGTGCCCTCCCCCCCCGACCTTCTCAGTGCAATGCCGGCCTCCAAGGAGTGTTCTCTAGTTATAGACATCACTGCCCATCAGAGTGCAGTGCGTTGTTGAGGCTCCTAGGAAGAGAAAATCTAAGGACACATGCTAGATTCGAAACCGGGACCTCTGCGTTGCTACCATTGAGCTAATCCCTTCCTTCTCCCATGGCTTACGCCAGTTAACTAGGGATGGAGACCCTAGTTTGTGTAATGTGTTTGTCCCTGTCTGTAAAGTTTAGAGTGTATGAAGTTTAAATGTATTGTGTACTGTTCTGACGAAGTGCATGGAGTATTGAGCTCGGGTAACCCGTGGGGTCGCTAATCCCCAGATACCCCTTGCGGACACTTTCTTTCTACCCATACTGACCCAGTAATATTCCAGCAGACAGCTTCAGAACCATCTATCATCTCTTGAATCATGGTTCAAAATTTGGAGAGGCAAATTAAACGAAAACAAATGCCAACATGTCACATTTACCCATCGACCCATTACCTCTCCACCGGTATGCTATAACAGTATCCCATTACCTGTTACTAATGCTGCCGGCTATCTTGGGCTTAACTTGACAAAAGACTTCTTAACAACAGATTGAAACTCATACTACAAAACGAAAGACTCATTTGTATAGCCATCTTAAATCCTATTTGGGCAAATGGAATTAAACCGTGGGGTTCAATTATATTGTTCTTATATTATTATTATTATTATTATTATTACTATTATTATTATTAATATTATTATTATTATTATTATACTATTATTATATTCAATTATATTATTTTTTTATTATATTATGTAAATGTAAGAAGATGTACACACTCTTCTGTATGGGATATTTTTGCTCTTTAACAAAATAAATAAATTTGAAATTTTAATTGAATTTGAGAGAAATGAAATATTGCTACAATAAGATAAATAAACCCTGAACAAGCATGATACATAGGATAACTAAACATTGAGGGTACCTCACGGTAGTATAATGATTATTATTGAGAAGAGTGTTGTTATTAATTGCACAATTTTAGCCTAAATCTTAAACCAGTAACCACCCAGAAGTAATCTACCTGCAGCTGTATGGACGAAATGTCGATTTATAAAACCACGGGCATGATTCCACCTCATAGAGCCTTAGAAACTTTCTGTTGACTCATAATGCTTAGTTAAGTTTCAATTTGCATTAACATCATCAATTATTAACCATCCGCGAACTGAAATAGAGCTGAAGCAAGGGGGTTTTTACGCGGAGCGTTTTCCTAACCGACGTTTAATAGGATAAAAAAATGATTAAAAAAATTCATTTTAATTTGATATTTTAAAGGTTTAATAAGAGCTCATGGTAGACCTAAAACGCGAAATGCTGCGTTGTAAAGAGCGTGCCTTAATCAAATAGAAGAACAATCCTAATTTAGGCAGAAGAAGAATTTCTTTGATGAAATGTGTTAATCATTATAACCGCCTGGAATATCTTAGGGTCTTATTAGCTTTAATCGTCTTATCTTGCTTAAAGTGTCATACACTTGCTGCAACAAATTTTGTACCAAGGAGAGTATGCAAGAGGTTGTTGGTAGAATGTGCAACTAGTAAGCATTTTCTGTGTTTAGTTTTATTCACAGATGAGGCAGGTTTCACCAGATTAAGTATACTAAATTTCATAACTGTCACGTTTGGCAAAACGATAATCCACAAGTTGTCAAACAGTCAAGATATAAGCAACAATTTTTTTAGCAAGCAAGGATCTACAGGCAGGATTTATAGACAATTTTTTCAATAATGATTTACCTCTTTTGCTAGAAGACGTTACTCTAAATATTAGAAAAACATTTGGCTGTGATGATGCTTCTCCACATTTTAGTAGAAATTTCTGGACAACGCTTAACAGAATGCTGAATAAGGCGTGGGTGATTAGGAATATGACTCGCCCGATCTTAATCTGATTTAAATCTATTGGATTTTTATCTATGGAGGACACTAAAACAAATTGTATACGCAACCTATTGAAAATATCCAACAATTCAGCGACAGCGCATACAAGATGCTTTCAATGAAATACGGATAAACCCGTGTGTTTGTGAGATCGCTGTGTAAACGGGCAAGAATGGATATTACGACGAAGGGAGTCACTTTTAACATGTATTGTGAAACTTATTTATTTATGTTCGAGTATCACCGTCGAGAATCACGGTGAACACAAGGTCACCATCAGTCGAGAATCACGGTGAACACAAGGTCACCATCAGTCGAGAACACTACGAATATGATTTTGTAAAAGACTCACTTAACAAATAATGTTTCCATTTTTGAGGGATTGTTTTTTTCTCCTTCAATAATTTATTTGCAACGGTACAATAGATACAATAAGCAAATGTGATGAATGTTTACATGACTTGATTTACATGAGAAGAAAATAACCAGTGATATATTACTTCAAGGCGTTGGAGTTAATTTAGAAGGTCACGGGGCCACTGACGCTTCAGGCGTTGAGACGGATTATCAGGTAAGGTTTGACTAGCAAATTGTTGAACCAAAGGATTATAATGATGGGACAGGGAGTTATGGAATCTTTGATAGCGGGCACAAATGGAATGGATAGGTCATTATGTAAGGTTTTATTGAAGACATAATAAAGAGCGTTGGTAATTTTTCGTAGGATTTTGGACTGTATGAATTGGATACGGTAAACGTTGGAATGCTTAGTGGAGCCCCATAACTCTAATCCGTAAGTCCATATTGGTCGTAGTAAAGTTTTGTATAGTATAAGCTTATTTTTTAAAGTAAGTTTGGATCGTTTGTCTAAGAGTCTTGAAAGGATAAGAAATCATCTATTAGTTTCAGTCCTTTTCAGTCTGGTATGGCGGTTCCAGGTTAGTCTTTTGTCCATATATAACCCAAGATAGCGTACTCTATCAACAGTAGGTAGGAAGGTGTTATTTAATACCAAGACAGAGGGAGAAACGATGTGTAAACGTGGTGTGATTACATTTCTTTTCATTAACTTTTATCATCCATTTTTTGCATCACTCTTCTATTAAGGAAAGATGATCTTGAAGATGACTGGAGGCAATAGTAGGTTCGGGTATGGGAGGAAAGAGTAGCAGTATCATCAGCGAAGGTTGATGTTACTACATTAGGATGTAGGGGAAGGTCAGCATTGTATATTGTGTATAAAATTGGACCTAGGATACTACCTTGCGGTACTCCAGCTTTCACAGGAAAATAGGGAAAAAAAAGGAAGAATCCTGAGAGACTTTGGCAAAACCGGTCACTCAGGTATGATTTAAGAATAAGGAAATAGGTATATGGTAGGATGCCATTGAGTTTCCACAGCAGTCCATGGTGCCACACCTTATCGAAATCCCTTGAAGGATTAAACTTTTTAAATAATACTAGTTATAAATTATGACTACTTGCACGTAGCATTCTTATTATTCATATTTTGGTTTATAATTATTATGATTATAATAGTGATAAGAATAGCAAGTTAGGGCAAAAATTTTGAATTTAATATCATGAAGTCACGTAAGAATACTATATTTATTAAACAACTTCATTAAACAATATATTTATATACTGGAAGGAAAGTGGAATTCCGAATTTTGACCGATTTTTTTTTTTTTTCGAAATGAAAGTGATATCCAAATAAAGTGTCAAGTTAAAACATTCAGTAATTCATTTCTTTCTTCTTCTTTTTTGAGATTTTTTTTGCTCATAACACACGCATATACATACCCATAAACATACCCTGAACAATTTATGGTATATCGCTTTATAGGACTCCGACGGCCTTAAAACATAACTTCAAAACAATTGAAAACGATTCCAATATTTTCTCTTATTCCAGTAAGAGAAAGTGAACAAATAGAAATACAAAAAAAAAATTATATTCACCAAAAAAAAAAAAATGTTAAAGATGTATTTTTTCAGACATTATTTACCATAATTCTTTTCCATAAGAAAGAATATGTATATTTATACAAAGAGTTGGTGGTGGTGTGGGGGGGGGGGCTGCTGTTAGTGTAACTCCAGGAACTGACGTCAAAGGAAAAAAAACATGATTATGTAAATCAGATTTTTTGTATCTAGTTTTCCTTCTTTACATCTGTATATCCATAGCCAAAAGTTGTTTTTTTTGTCTTTGCATTCTTTATTTATTTATTTATTTATTTATTTATTATATTCATCAAAAATTGTTTGTTGATCTTGAAATTCATATTTGAAGGCGGGCGGCGTGCAAATTAATGGTGCAGCATTTTTATGTCTTGGAAATATGCAGATGACTTTGTTCTATTAGCCATTGGATAGAGTTGCATTGCAACAGATGGATAGAGTTATAATAATGGCTATTGTTTTACTATGGTACATGGAGAATAATTTACGTAAATTAAAAAAAAAAAAAAAATCTGGTGTGAAACACTCATACAACTTTCCCTTACTCCAGTTTTCAAAATTGAAATTGACAAATTTTATAGTTAGTGTAGCACATTTAATGAAATTCCTCGGAGTTCGTTAAAAACTGAAAAAACTGTTCAGTAAAAACGCACTTTCGGTTTACTAATTTTTCATGAAACTCAGAATTTTGGCCATCTATTTATTTCTAATTACTTTTTTTTTGGATGGTAGAATTGTATAATCAACTATGATAGCACTTTAGAGAAAAACATAACAAGTGTTCCCCAAAAACCCCCTTAAATGACATTATCTGGAGAAATATTTCAAATAAAAGTTGTAGCTCTATATGTATGTAGTACATATTGCTACTTTAAAGAAAATCGTTCGAGCCGAAATACCGGTAAACCAGAAATACCAGAAAACTGTAAATGTTTTTGAAACTCGGAATTTTTAACCACATATTTAATTTTAATTAATATTATTTAGATGACAGAAATGTATAGTAAACTAAAATAGCACTTTAGAGGAAAACCTAACCCCACTCCTCTCCCAAAAGTGCACTTAATGAATTTTCTCGGAGAAATGTTATAAATCAGGGGTGAGCAACCTTTTCAATTAACGGGCCAATTTAAATTTTAAAATTTTTTGGTGGGCCGCACATAAAGTAACACTTATTAATAATTTACAAAACTTTATTTATAATAAAAAAATATAAAATTTAAAAAAAAGTAAAGATTTCATATACAAATTTTAATGCAAAATAAAAACAAACAAGAAAAGAACAGAAAAACGAATTTCTTGAAATTTTTAATGAGAAATTTGGCATTGTTTTTTCGATACAAGCTGATCAATATCAGCCGGAATTGATGAGGTAGCTACACGTACGCAGCTTTCTAATCGTGCATCACTCAGTCTTGATCGTGGTCATTTTTGATTAATTTCATGGTTGAAAATAATTGTTCGCAAACATACGTACTTCCGAACAGAGACATCATTTGCTTTGCATTTTTCGTCAAAAGTGGAAATTTCTCAGGGCTCACATAAGATTTATAAAAAATTTTGATGTTTACTGAGAAGAATACATTTTTTAAATCGGTATTGTTCTGCATGTCAAGCACTTCCATTTGAAAGTCTTGAACTTTCCACATCGATATTAAATGGCGAGGAAAACATTTTCATGAAAACCGCTGTCTTCTCAGCTTTGAACATTTGGAATCGTAATTGAAATTCGTTGATTAAAATGTCTATATATTGTGCGTATTTTTGAAAAGTAGTAACGTTTTCTTTTTCTAAATGTGGAAAGTGAGACACATTATTCTCATAAAAATAAAGAGACATGTAACACACATTAATGTTACTAAACTAAAATGTATAAAAAATGTTTCAAAAAAAGCAATAACCTGACGAAGCCTTAAAAAGAAAAGAAAAAATTCGAAATATAAAACATAAGGTTAGTAATTTTTGGTCAAATAAAAAAGAATATTATTATATTATAAATAATAAAAATTTAATAAAAACAGATACAAACTATAATATAAATAAAATAATTGTCTGTATTGTAGTATCCCTCTGAAGACAGCACGTTGAGTGCGGAAACGTAAGGGAACAGAAAACATTGTAATATTTGAATGAAAAAATAAATATAAGAATTTTGGCTGTAAAAAAGGTTCATTTCATAACCACCCAAAGTAAAGAAGAATGTAATATTACTTTTTTGACAATAATATTGCACTCACGCCTTTCAAGAAACACAAGAATTGCTAAAATTGCTAGTTAACAGCTTACCAGTCTGACTGATTGTGTGACAGAAGCAAACACAAACAAGCACAGACGCGGCGCGTTCGTATTGCATGTTTGATTGAACAAGTCGCCGACAAGTGAGTATCTCGTCAAACAAGCACAGACGCGGCGCGATCGTATTGCATGTTTAAACAAGTCGCGGACAAGTGAGTAACTCGTCACAAAAAATTGTTTCGGTTTAGTATGTACTACCATTTTATTATAATTAATTTTATAACAATATATTGATGGAGAAAGTCGATAAAATAAATTCAATTTTAGAAATGCTTGGCGGGCCGCATACACATGTTTAACGGGCCGCAAGCGGCCCGCGGGCCGCGTGTTGCTCATCCCTGTTATAAATAAACGTTATAGCTCTTCGTATGTGTACTTGATATAACAAGCTTCAAGAAAATCGTCCCAGCCATTTCTGAGAAAAACGCAAATAAGTAAACAAAAAAAATACAACTTGTTAAGTGGTACTTCCGGTTGAGGAATTTTGACAGATGACCCACTGTCGTATCCCATGGTGATACTTAAACGGAATATCAAGTTTCAACTTTCTATGATTTTTCATTTTTGAACTATGCGATTCACAAACCTACGCACACACAGACACACACACACACACACACACACTCACACAGACCATTTTCTAAAAACCACTTTTTTGGACTCAGGGGACCTCAAAACGGATATTTCCGGAAGAAAACTTGATAACGAAAATTTGATACGACTATAACACTTCCTCTTACTAGGAGTAAGAAGAAGTAATACTTATTTTTAAAAATGGAGGTGGGCCAGCACATAACGAAATGAGGTGATAAAATAATGAAACAAATAGTAGAGGTTGTGAGTTGGTAATTTAGGACTCCCTATAAGGAAACTCTAATGCAAAATATGTGTGCTGAATTCATTTAATAGTTTGAAATTTCATACAACTTTATCTTTCTTTGTTAGTTATAATTAACATAAATATTCTTCATGATAAATTAATTTTTATAAACTATTTAATTGTCTTCAATATTATATATATATATATATATCAATGGGCGAATCTAAACTTAATAAAAAGACATTTAAGCCAGAGAAGCTGATCCTTCCAGTCCATCAGAATCTCCCCAATGCAGGTGTACACATAGCTTTTTTCAAACTCCAAATTTTAGATTTAATTCTCAGAGATATTTTCCGTTGATAGACTCCTTCTTTTTGAGGTCATCGATCGGTTTCGGGCGTTCGCCCATCATCAGGATGTTTTTTGTCAAACTGTGTGATAACATAGACTTGCACAGAGCAAATTTAGTTGATACACTGGTGTTAAATGTTTTCGTTAAGACATAACTAGCTTAAGAGAGGTTTTGGTACCAGAGCGGGAAAACACGTGTTTCGGTCTTTGAAAGCCACATTGTAATAGGCCCCATCCACAGCAAAGAAAATGCAACCACAACAGAGAGAAGAGAGGCCCACTCTGGTTAACAGAGACTACTCTCTGACTTAGGCAGGCTAGAGTGGGAGAACCTGTGTATATAAGCCAGTGGGAATCTATCTAAAGGATCGATGAGAACAACCATACAACTGTACATCGCATCGTGTCATATCTTTACTCTCACCATTCATTCTATCATTTTCATTAAAGTCCAGTCAGTTAGTGTAAACTTAGCTACATTATATTAGTGTCTTCATATCTTGTTCATTCAATCAAACCTAATTACTTTCCTCAACAACTCCATTATACATAATGTTCCCTTTAAATATTGATACAACCAACAAGAGGCGATGTGTCACATGTTGGATGTTTCCATTTTTATAGGGAACAATATTTTCCGCTCTCAGCTACCAACAACCCTCTTATGCTAGTTAGATCCTAACAAAAACATTTAACACCTGCGCATCAACTAATTATGCTCTGTGCAAGCCTATGTTATTACACTGTTTGACAAACGCATCCTGATGATGGGCGAACGCCCGAAACCGGTCGATGACCACAAAAAGTAGCAGGCTATCACGGAAAATATCTCTGAAGCTTTCCAGCTGTGCAGAACCAACCACAACAACATTTAATTCTAATTAATATTATATAGATGATAAAATAAACTCAAATAGAACTTTACAAGAAAATATAATCCAACCCCTACCCAAAACCGCCATTAAAGAAATTTTCCCGCATATATGTTTCAACTAAAAGTCATAGAACTAGTGTACTCGTATACACAAAGTTAAAAAAAAAATCGTTAAATCATTTAATTGTTTTAAGAAAAAACGCAATAATTGAAAAATCTATTCATTAAGGTTGGTACTTCCGGTTGAGGAGTTTTGACAGATAACATACTGTCGTATCCTAAGATGATATCCCAACCGAATGTCAAGTTTGAACTTTCTATGATATTTTTTTCGTATTTAAGCAATGCTGTTCACATACACATATATACAGACCATTTGTATGACTCAGGGGACATCATAACATGAATTCCCCGTGAAATATCGGAAAATTTGACAATACTACTAAGCCTAAGTGAAAGCAAAACGATATACCCTTTTCAAAAAAAATGCAGATATCCAATGCAGCAAGTACAGCTATTGTTTGTTATCGAGCACAAAATGAGGTTACACTTTGTAGAACTATTTTAAAAATTGCTTTAAAAAACAATTGTCAATTAGGCCCAGATTCTGTGAACTGTGTAGAACTCATTAAGGCGGGGTTACTTTCTCTGAAGTGGTATAAATATGAGATTACCCCGTATTCGTTTAGAGGCAAAGACCAGATAATAAGTTTGTATTAAATTTATGAATATAAAGTGGCATAACTATAAGACCAAGCAAAAACTGATTGGGTTTTCTTTCATTACCCTCTCAACAAGAAAATATAGTTTTTTTTTTGTTTTTTTTTTTTAGCGGGCTCTCGCGCATACCCGCCCGTATAGAAGCAACTAAATGATGCCCCTAACGCAGAGCGTGACGCCCTGAAACAATGGAAATGAACTAATCCTAACCTACAGGTCCTCCCAGTACTCGATATTCCTGGGGGGGGACAAATACTAAAATAATACTCGCTTCGGCGGTACATACACTAAAAAACATAGCTTTTCTTTTCACAGACCGATTAGTGTACAGATAGTTTATTCTACATTCGCACTTGTATAGCTATGTTTTGAAGGGGCTTTACAGAAACCATTTTTGGAACTCAAACTAATGATTTTCATTTTACCAAATTAAAATGAAGATTTTTCAAACTAAAGCATAGTGTAGTGGAAGGACGAAATCGAAAAATAATAGTTTAAAGTTTAGAATATTTTATAGTATCCAAAATTGTATTTTTGTTAATATTTTATAATTATCTTAGTGCTGTGAATTTACCTTCAAAAAGAGTGTATTGTAGAGCCAGGTATATTAATATTAAATCTAAGGTCATTGCTATTAGGAAAACAAAGGCACAAAAATCCGTTAATATAATAAAATGCGACTTGGCCAACTGTTTTTTGTTAGAGAGCATTCCTTAGAACAGTCAGACTTCTGCCTTCAAACAAGACAGTAGCATTCTGCTTCCAAAGCCAGAACAGAACACTACTTTAGGAATCGCTCAGTGCCAATGATAGATATTTGCCTTTATTCTAGATATACTTCTGATTTATAATTGTGATACAGTAATGTACTTAAACTTGCTTAAAGAATAATATATGTATTTATAAAACAGTTGTGACTTCTTAATTATTCTTATTACTTCTATCTCAAACATAATTACAAGCCCTTTTCTCTAAAACGCTCACGCCACAAGCTACCAATACACATCATCACACCATTACATTACAATAGGTAATAGGGAAGGATAGGGAATCTTGCAAGCAGATAGTAACTTTTTTTAAAGTTCGTGTCATATGAGACGCAAATATGTGGATTTCAAGAGTCAGTCTTTTGCCAATGTAGAACCAAAGGTATCGTACTATGTTAGTGAATGGCAGTACAGTCTGATTTAAGAAAACTGTAGCAGAAATCTCGAGAGTGATTTCTGGACATTTCTGGAATGTTTTGACATTTCTGGAAATTCTATTTATTTTAGATATTTATAATTAATTGTGTTCGTTGTTTATATGACAAGTGATTAAAATTGAATTAAATGAAAAGGCATTTATTTAATTTTCACAATCTATTTCACGGATGGCCACATCAGCTTAAGCGAGTATAGCATACGTAGACTGTTGTCATTTAATCATTTCGCGTTAAATATTATAGTTTTCTTGCGACAATAAAACTATTTTATAAAAGATTAAACATAAGTAGGAGATGTAAGTAAAATCACAATAAACTTATATATTTTTTCACGATTGGGGAAAATTATCTTCAGATTAGCTATAAAAATTAGGTTATTATTTCCTTCAAAATTTATAAAAGCGATATTCACGGCTAACAAAAGTTTACATAAGATTTGGTGGCAAATAAAATTTGAAAATGGCAAGGCAAATTCATCTCCAAAAAAAAAAAAAAAAAATGCTTTATCCAAAACTTTTAAAGCTTAAACTTAACTTTTAAAACTTAAAAAAAATATCTATGATAAAATTAAATGATGAAGAACACAAATCAATAAATTCTATAGTGCACAGACAAAAGAATGAAAAATACATGTGGAAAAAATATAAAAAAATAGAAATACAATACATTTGTCTGAATAACGAGAAGAAAAAGAATGAAAAATATTGCTCACCGTTAATGTAACTAGAATACATTACTCATTGTTGAGATAAAATATATATGATAAAAAATATAAGTACATTATTGCTACTTGAATATGAATGTAGAAGAATTTATGTAATTGTTAAATATGTTTAATATAAAAGTCATAGAATAGATGTAATGGAATAAACAATAAGTCTTGTGAATATTCTCGAAACAGCGTTGACGAATCCCCATGCTGCTAATCTGCCGTTCAACGCGCTACTGTACGCCTTACACAGTGCGCCTTACACGCCTTTCAATATAAAATTACAATATCAGTGTTATATTAGTGTGTATATACATAATATTTCAAATAGGAAAATAATAATAATAAAAATTATATAAGGAAATGAAATTGAATCATAATAATGATAACAGTAATAAAATTAATAAATATTATTCATAGTATTATTATAAATAAAAACAACAATGTGAAACAAATGAAATAAACGAAATTCCAAAAGAAAAATAAAATAAAATATTGACAGCTCTTTGTCTAAATAATCTAGAAAGGTACAGATAAAATATAATATAAAATAATACTAACTATTCTGATAAAATAAATGAAATTCAGCACCTGCTTAAAATAATGACAAATAAAACATAAAATAAAAAAAGTTGAAGACAATAAATTAACCAATAGATATTAAAACAAACATATATCTGACTTAATCTAATAGTACTAAAGAGTTTCGGAGTTTTAAACTATTTACTGTATATAGATAAATATTTTTTAATTTTGAATAGGAGTCGATATTTAGTAAATTCTCCAATTGAACCTGAGGAGGTAGTACAGGATTAATATAATTTTGTAAAAATTTTGTCCTAAAGTGATTTAATAAATGACATGATGCGAGAAAATGTGATATGTTATCCTTATCAAGAAAACATAATGGGCAATAATCTTCAGGGGAAAACTTATAATTTATACCTTTTAGCTAATATTCTGGGGTGTTTTTTTGAAATTAGTCTCATCTGGCTGGCGACTCTGACCATATCAATATGTATTTTATAACGAATATAGCCTTCACCCAATCCAAGAGTACTGATATTCCTGAAGTGTAAGTTAAAACTGGATTGTACAGCTAGTTCGATATCTTTGCTCAATAAATGGTTACTGAATTTCTTCAGGATGTCACCATACTTAAGTGAGACCAATTCTCCATCCTGGAGGTCCCAAACATCCTGTCCGCCAATTACAACAAATAACAACTCTCTTAATCTAGATATTAAACGGGATATTGTTATTATTAATATTCTTTACTAAAGAATCATAGCAGATACGCAGATAGCCCCATCATTAGTAATAAAATGGACAAATCGGGCTGCACTTTTATGAAACACCAAGCTCCCATCAAGGTGATCGAATTAGTTTAAAAGCAAGCTAAATTTGGAGCGTAAGTCCGTCTATACGAATTATACGTTCAAACTAGTAACATGATGTAAAATTTTTTGGGTTATCGTTTGATTAACTGAACCATTACAACCATTTTATCATAAGTGCCAACTCAAAACTTACTCAATTTGCTTTTCAGGCCTTGTTCAACATTTCCTATAAATGTCAATTAAGTAATCTTCACTAAACCAATATACCAGCACATGGTTCTGGCCTATATTAATCATACTAAATATCTACGAAACAGCATAAAAAAAAAATCAACACACATGAAGCTTACTATTAAAAAAAAAAAAAAATCTGGTGTGAAACACACACAACTTTATCGTACCCATTTCGCAAAATTATGGTTGACAAATTTTATAGTTTGTGTACCAAATATAATGAAATTTGTCGAAAACTGAAAAAAAAAAACCTGTTCAGTAAAAGCGCATATCCGGTTTACTAATTTTCTTGAAACTCGGAATTTTGACCATCTATTTATTTATAATTAATTTTGTTTGGATAATAGAATTGTATAATCAATGTTCGATAGCACTTTAGAGAAAAACATAAGTCCACCCTTCCCCTAAAAGTGCCCTTAAATGAATTTTCCCAGGGAAATGTTTTAAATAAAAGTTTTATGCGTAGTTTATATAAGAAGTTTCAAGAAAATCGTCGGAGCTATTTGTGAGAAAATTGTGAAAAAGTGAAAAAATCAGTTAGTAAAGTGGTAAAGTAAACGCACTTTCGGTCATCTGATATTTTTTTTTTTAAACTCGGAATTTCAACAACATATTTAATACTAATTAACATTATTTAAATGACAGAATTGTATAATAACGTGAAACAGCACTGTAGAGGAAACCATAAGCCACCCTTCCCCCGAAAGCATTGTTAAATGAATTTTACCGGAGAAATGTTACAAATAAAAGTTGTAGATCTTTGTATGAAATATGTGAGATCACGTTTTGTGACTTGAGTAAAGCTTTTGACATGGTATCTCATAAAATACTGTTAAATAAGTTACATAGCTACGGCATAGATGGTGAGCAGTTGGCATTTTTTAAGCAATATTTAACAGGGAGATTACAGTATGTGTTACAAGAAGGAGAAACATCGAAATAAAGGTTGGTAAAGCACGGAGTTCCTCAAGACTCCGTTTTAGGACCACTCGTTTTCTTAATTTATTACAATGATGTTGGTGAGTGCTCCTCAGGAAGGTTCCTGTTTTATACGAACGATACCACACTCATAACGAAGGATAAAAGTTATGATAACGTTCGGAAAAGCATCACTAATGGTCTGTTGTTTCTGGAGAAATGGTTAACTCAAAATAAATTATCTTTAAATAAAGAAAAAACAATAACAAAAGTTTTTCACTCAAGTCAAAAACAAAACAACCCACCTGTGAAATTTTTAGGATTATTAATTGATTCTAATCTCTCCTGGAAGGAACATGTACAGGAGTTGAGTGGTAAGCTGGCAAAAATGATCTACTTGTTCAAAAAGCTGAGGGATTTAGTATCTCTGGAGGTACTTAAAACAGCGTATTTCGGATTGTTCCAGTCAAAGCTGAGCTATGGTTTACTATTATGGGGAGCAGCCACTAATGCAAAAACTGTTTTTAAAATGCAAAAAAAGGCCTTGAGGATCATATTTAATAAGAAAAAATCAGACAGCTGTAAACCATTATTTATAGAGCATGGCATACTTACGTTGCCGTCTTTATTCATTTATGTGAACATAATGGATATTAAAGATAGTGAGAATAAAGATTTAAGGAGTAATAAACATTCCTACAATGTAAGGACTAAAAATAACTTACATATTGCTAAAAACAGACTGTTTAAATCTGATAAAGCTCCCAGCTCAATGGCCACTAAAATGTTTAATTTAATTCCTGAATCAGTGAGAAATTTAGAAAAGAAAAAATTTCAAAAAATTATTAAAACTTTTTTATTAAAAAACACTTTTTACAAACTAGAAGAGTATCTAGCTAACAAATGGAATGTAACCCAGTTCAACGCTGACTGATCTGATACTGTTTATTTGCAAGTAATGTATTAATAATATTTACTGTAGGTCAAAGTAAAGTTTGTTTGTATATATTGCAGCCACATATTGACGAGCCCTATTGTATGTAAAAACATATGTCCAGGCAAATAAATATATTCTATTCTATGTGTAGTTGATGTACGATGTTTGAAGAAAATTGTAGAAACCATTTTTGAGAAAATCGCAAAAACGTAAAAAAAAAAATCATAGTAAAATGGTACTTCCGGTTGAGGAATTTTGACAGATAACGTACTGTCAGATTCTATGGTGATACCTAAACGGAATATCAAATTTGAACTTTCTACAGTTTTTTCGTTTTTGAGCTATGCTGTTCAAATACATAAACCCTGACATACAGACATACACACGTACACCATTTTCTAAAAACCACTTTTTTGGACTCAAAGGACCTCAAAACGGATATTTCCGGTGAAAATTCGATATCGAAAATTTGACACGATTACAATATCTACTTCCTTTTACCAGGCGTAAAAGAAAGTAATATGGATATTACATATCGATGGACATGTGGACTAGTAAATGTCACAACATACAAACTCCAATAACGTTTTTTTTAAATTAAATTGATGGTATTAACAAGAAAGAATAAGCTCTGGATATACTCTTAATGGAAAATTATAAAATAAATAAACCTCTAATACTAATGCAACGTTTTTGCAGTAAAAACGGAATATACATACATACACACACACCACAAAAATAATGTCCAGAAAACCATAACCTAAACAATAAGAGAGTAATTCTTGCATTTAAAATTATATATATATTTTATTAGATAACTAACCAATGAAAAATATTACTTCTCAAGTTTGTGTGCGCATGCGTAACCATAAAAATACATCGATATTAAAAATATTACGATAACTTCAATTTAATTGGCTGTTGAAATGAATAAATTTAGCTAATCCTTTAATTTAAACCATTACCCTTAATTAAGAAGGCAGCATTTAAATGTCGATTGAATTATATTCTACTTTTTATTTTCTATTTTTTATTAATTTTATTACTTTCTCTTACTCCTAGTAAGTGGAAGTATTGTAATCGTGTCAAATTTCGATATCGAGTTTTCACCGGAAATATCCGCTTTATGGTCCCCTGAGTCCAAAAAAGTGGTTTTTAGCAAATGGTCTGGTGTGTGTGTGGTCCTGGGTGTGTGTGTGTGTGTATGTGAACAGCATAGCTCAAAAACGAAAAACCGTAGAAGTTGAAACTTGATATTCCTTTTAGGTATCACCATGGATCTGACAGTGGGTCATCTGTCAAAATTCCTCAACCGGAAGTACCACTTTACTTGTTGGTTTTTTTACTTTTTTGCAATTTTCTCAAAAATGGCTCCAACGATTTTCTTTAAACTTAGTATATCAACTACACATACAAATAGCTATAAGTTTTATTTGAAACATTTCTCTGGGAAAATTCATTTAAGGGCAGTAATGGAAGAAGGGTGGGGTTAGGTTTTCATCTAAAGTGCTATTTCAGTTTATTAAACAATTCTATTATCCAAATAATGTTAATTAGAATTAAATATATTGTTGAAATTCTGAGTTTGAAAAAATCGGATAACCGGAAGTGCGTTTCTTTACCACTTTACTAAATGATTTATTCTCTTGTTCGCAATTTCCTCAAAAATGGCTCCGACGATTTTCTTGAAACTTTGTATATGAACTAAACATGCAAAGATCTACAACTTTTATTTAAAACATTTCTCTGGGAAAATTCATTTAAGGGCACTTTTAGGGGAGGGGTGAAGTTATGTTTTTCTCTACAGTTGATTATACAGTTCCATCATCCATACAAAATTAATTAGAAATAAATAGATGGCCAAAATTCCGAATTTTAAGAAATTTAGTTAACCGGAAGTGCGCTTTTACTGAACATTTTTTTCGGTTTTCGACGAATTTCGTTAAATTTGGTACACAAACTATAAAATTTGTCAATTATAATTTTGAGAACAGGAGTAAGAGAAAGTTGTGTGAGTGTTTCACACCAGATTTTTTTTTTTTAATTTTATTACATTTATACACAACATTGTTTTCCTTGTTTTATATATTTTACTTAGTTAATATATTTCAGCAAATTGTAACCCAAGATTAAAATTATTTGAGATTAATAGTACAATAATATTAGATACAGTTGAAGCTAATACATCATTTAACTTGTGAACAAAAAATACAATTGCCTATTCTAGTATACTAACATGCATTACATAGTAGACTTGCTGTTTTGCCGAAGTACACTTAACCTATATTTTTTTTGACATTATGGAATACGCCTTATTGAGTATTTCGTACTTCGTATTTTCAAACTTGGACATTTGTCAACATAATATTTAATTCTAATTAATATTATTTAGAAGAGTGAATTGTATAATAAACTAAAACAGCTCTTGAGTGGAAAACATAACCCTGAACTCGTTCTCCAAAAGCTTCTTAAATATACGTATTTTCCCAGAGAAATATGTTTGGAATAAAAGATATAGCCGTTAATATGCTAGTTGATAAATTAAGTTAAAAAGAAAAATGTGGAACCATTGTTGAGAATATCGCAAAAAAAAAACAACAAAAAACTGGAAAATCTATTTATTAAAATAGTATTTCGAGTTGTGGAATTTTGTCAGGTAACTTCCTGCCTGATTCCATGGTGTTATCCAAACTGAATGTTAAGTTTGAAGTACTTCCTATTATTTTCTCGTTTTTGAGCTATGTTTGTTTACATACCCACACACACACACACACACTCACACCCACAAATTTTCTAAAAACCAATTTTTCGGACTTTTCGGAGGGAGGGAAGACCTCAAAGCGTGTATTTCAGGTGAACTTAACATCTAAAATTTGGCATGATTACAAATACTTACTCTTGTCCAGGAGAAAGAGAAATAGAGTATTTAAATTTCATTCCAAAATAGCTCTACAGTGTCTGTTTTTGTCATATACTGAATAAAAAACACCAGTGTGAATTACGCACAGTAATTTCTCTTGCAAGAATTAATATAATAATAAATAATATTTTTTTCAAACTTGGAGTTTTTATGTGGGATTTTGTCCGTCCATAGCATACCTATTTATGATGTTACTGACCGGTTTCGGATTTTCATCCATCGTCCTAGTAAACTTTTTGCCATGCACTACGCTTGTTGATTGTATCATTAAACAGCTTAAAAACATTAACTTGAAATCGGTTTTGTACACGAATTTGATGACCTTGATATTCTGACGATTCATGAATATCCGAAATCGGTCAGGAACATCATAAATATGCGTGCTACAATGGATAAAATTTCCAGATGTTTATCCAGCATTGGGGACCCCATATACATATTGGAATTTTTTTACACAATTTTTTAATTGCCCTTATAATGGGATCCAAGAATCATAAAGATTCGTAGAAGCTGAAGAAATACATTAAATGAATCAAAAATTTTGTTACCCCCTCCAGCCATACGTAGGCCAGATTAGGTAGGGACAGTTCGATTCATATAAATAGAACAGTTCATGGACAGTTTACGACCAGTTACCAAGCAGTCAGCAATCTATCTATATGTTCTCATCACTCAGCCAGTCTGTCACTATATATATATATATATATATAAATATATATATCTCGCTACCTAACTTCTATACACTCGTAAAGTCCTTGCAGTTTGTGTATTCTATTCAATTTTGAGTGTTCAGCATATATTCTAGTTTATTTCTTTAAAATCCATTCTCTGTAATTCTCATTCTCCTTCTCATATCCATTATATACTTAACAAAATATAGGCGGTGTTGTAGAGAGGTTCATATTGGTTCCTCAGTTGGCACTAAACAGATTCTTGAATATGAGTACTTTATAAGCCAGATGTACGTATATCTCGATCAGCCCCAACTGCGTATTTTTGAAATCTAACTTCACAGATTCCATCCCACAGATATTTTATTTTAAACACACGCATACATACATACATACATACACACACACAAACACGCACATACATACAAACATACACTATAATATATATATAATTAACTAAAAACTTTTATTTGGTATAAAATGTGCATCAAAGCATTCTGATGAAATGTGACACATTCACTAAATATCCTCATCAGCATCAAGAAAAAATAAACAAACGGTGGGTTTACATTATACGATGAGGGTGTTTCCAATTAATACATCAAAGAAATGATGGATAATACAAAAAAAAAACAGACGCAAACAATTAACTCCTATCGCCATGCAAATTATCATTCTATTGTATGATGAAATGACTTTGATCATAATAACAATTGTTTTGAATTTCACTATCAGTTATTTCTAGAAATTAGCTTATTTGAAAAATTAAATTTAACGATAAATAATTAAAAAAAAAAAGGGTAATTAAATTACCTTTTTAAATTAAATTAACTTTTAATATCAACTAGACACACAAACCGGCTACAACTTTTGTTGAATATGTGGATGGGTTTGCATTGCTGGATAACATGTGATATTTTATATGTCCGTAGTGTGCATATTCCATTGGTACCTGATCGGTTTCGGATTTTCATCCATCGTCAGAAGCAAATTCACCAAATTCATGTATAGAATTCACTTTAACGTAGTATTTCTGTTACACTCACACTTGTTGGTTTATATACGAGGCATGTCCAGTAAGTAAGTGTACTGAATTTTTGTAGGTTACAAAAATTTTTATTTGAACAAAAAAATTACCTGGTTACATTAGTACATATGTAAGCTATTTTTCGACATAGTCACCATTCCTCTCAATGCAGGTGGTGAACCGGGGTATTAATTTTTTGATGCCTTCCTCGAAGTAGTTTCCCGCCAACCCCTTCGTCTACTTCTCCACCTCCTCCTTCACCACCTCGTCGGTTGAAAACCTTTTTCCACCCATGTGCAGCTTCGGGGAGGTAAAGAGATGGTAATCTGAAGGTGCTAGGTCAGGGGAATGCGCGGGATGGTTCAGGACGTCCCATTTAAACGAGGCAAGCAATTCCTTCGTGGCGTTAGCCGTGTGTGGTCTGGCATTGTCGTGCAGCAGGCAGACTCCCTTTGTTAGCATGCCTCTCCTTTTGTTCTGAATCGGCACTCCGCAATTTTTTTAGGGTCTCACAACATCTTGCAGAGTTGATGGTCTCCCCTTGAGACATATATTCAATTAAAGAATTATACCCAAAAAAGTTGCAAAGTTCAGTTTACCTTGATGTTTGTCATCCTTACCTTGATAATACTATTACCCAGCAAGAAATTATTGAATCGCTAAATAAATGCAAAGCTAGTAAGTCGCCGGGTGAGGACGGAGTGAATTACGATTTTTATAAAAATCTTCCTAATAATTGGCTTCTTTATCTAGAGGTTATGTTCAATAAAATTATTGAAAATGAAAACATTCCTAATAGTTGGTCTAAAACAATTTTGTTTATGCTACATAAGAAAGGTGATAGACACAATCCGTTAAACTACAGAGGAATTGGCCTCGTTAATAATATTGTAAAAATTTTCACACAAATAATTTTATCGAGATTAGAAAAATGGTCTGAAGAGTATAATGTTTTGCCTGAGAGTCAATCGGGTTTTCGTAAAAATAGAGGATGCATTGATAATGTTTTTACATTTAATTCTATGGTCCAAATACAAGTTGGAATAAAAAAGAAACGAGCTGGAAAGATTTCGAACGAGCTTTCGATTCATTGAATCATGAATGCCTGTGGTATAAACTAAGAAACCTAGGTGTCTACGGGAAAATGTTTAGATTTATTAAGAAATTATATGAATTTGCTACTATTAAAATTAAATGTGGCTTCAACGTTACGTCAGAATTTAATCTGACTCAAGGCATTATTCAGGGTGAAATTTTATCCCCGTGGGCGTTTAACCACTACATTAGTGATATAGAAAACTATTTTATTAACCAAGGTGTAAATACTATTAGAATTAATAACAATAAGGATATTGTATTATTGGCTTATGCAGATGATCTCACGATATTTGCTGATTGTTACACAGATTTAAATTATAAATTACAAATTTTAGATGAATATTGTGCTAAAAATTTTTTAAAAGTAAATGTTAAAAAAACTAAAATTATGAAATTCAATATGAGTGGCAAACAACCTAAATTAACAAGGTCTTTTATTTACAGAGGTGAACCGATTGAAATTGTCCAAAATTATGTTTACTTAGGTGTAACTTTTTCTACTTCAGGTATTTTTAAAGAAAACCTTTTGTCATCAATTAGCAAAGCTAACATGGCTACGGGCAGTGTTTTTGACATTCTTAGCAAGGGAAAGTCTAGGTCTTGGAGTTCAAGAATATATTTGTTTAAATCAATTATTGGTAACAGCCTGTTGTATGCTTCCTCAGTGTGGGCATTAAGATATTTAAATGATATTGATGCACTTCAATTGCGGTTCTTCAAGAGGCTCTTATGCCTTCCAAAGAATGCTGCTAACCACTTGCTAAGACTTGAAACTGGAGAATTACATATGAGTTTTTTTGTTTTAAAGCAAACTTTAAATTGGATAAAAAAAAATGGAATCTATGGAAGAACACAGGTTGCCCAAAATTTGTTTTAAGCAGTTAGTTGAGTATGACCAAAATAGTTACAATAAGAAAAACTGTTTAAAGTACAATTGGTTTTCTCAGGTTAAAAATGTAATTTCTAAAACATGTATCGATAATTTAGAGAATTTAACGGGTCTTTTACTAAACAGTAACAACTTTAAAAATATTTTAAATTTATTCCAATTTTCACTAATATCAGCTGATGTTGATCGTTTGTTTAAATCAAGTTTCTCACAACAGTTATACACAACATACACGCTTAAAGATTTTTTGACCTGTCAACAATATCTAGAATTAAATGTTCCTTTAAAATTTATTAAATTTTTGGCAGAATTTAGATTTTGTAATAATTATTTTATGAAATTTAATATTAACAATGTAATTTATAAAATAGATCCTACAAAAACTTGCATGTTGTGTAATCTTAACGAGAAAGAAGATCTCATACATATTGTATTAAATTGTTCTTTGTATAATAATATAAGATCTATAATGAACATAAATAGTAATGATTCACCTCAAAAATTGTATTTAACCTTAAAAATAACCAAACTAAAACAAATATATTTAAATTATATAAATATTTTTCTATAATCTTAAAAGCTCGTTCTGCCGTATTAAATGATTAAATGATAAATATAAAAAATAAAAAATATGAAAGAAATAGTAGGATAAAAACGAAAAAAGAGATATTTTATTTTTGGTTACATTTTTATTACTTATAAGAAGAGTATTGCTTTTTATATTTGTTTTTGTCTTATTGTACTTATTTATTTACCTACTAGTTTATTATGAATACTAACAACTCAGTTGTAACAAGCTGTATGCTTTATACAATAAAGTTTATCTATCTATCTATATTCAATTAAAATTATGCCTTGACAGTCCCAAAACACGGATGCCATGATTTTCTTGGCTGAAATTGTGGTTTGAACTTTGAATGAAGAGGTGTGACGCCACCTTTTGGTTTTAGGTGTGTAATGTGCAACCCAAGTTTCATCTCCAGTAATGATGGAGCGGAGAAATTCATCTCCATGGAGTTTGTAGCGTCTCAAAAACTCTTGTCCGACCTTGAATATTTCACACTTGGCGGGAGATTGGATTGACATTTTTCACGAAACGTATTGTCGCGTCGACAGTTCTCAACGTACTGACCTCGAACCGGTCTGGTTGCGGCAGGCCTCACGACTGTGTAGCCAACATGTCGAAAACAAAATCCCTCCGGCCGTGAGAGCCTCAGTACACTTACTTACTGGACATGCCTCGTACATATACAACCACCAAACCAACAACTGTGAATGTAACTGAAACATTTCTTTGAAGTGAACTCTCTACATGAATTAGATGAATTTGCTCTGACGATAGATGAAAATCTGAAACCGGTCAGGAACAAGTGGAATATGCATGCTACACGTATAGTATGTCAGACTACAACTTTTATTTGAAACATTTCTCCCAGAAAATTAATTTAAGGGGGGGACTTTTGGGGGAGGGGTGGGGTTTTATGGTTTCCTCTAAAGTGCTATTTTAGTTCAACAATGTGGTTATACAAGTCTGACAACTAAATAATATTAATTAGAATTATATAAGATGCCAATATTCCTAGTTTGAAGGAAATCAGTTGAGCGAAAATGCGTCTTTATTGAATTAGGTTATTCAATTTTTTTGTGACTTTTCTCAGTAAAAATGCCGAAGTTTGAAGTAAGAGGAAATAAAAACTAGTAATATATTTCAAGAAAAAACATTGTTGTGTTAATGACAAAAATGATTGTATTGAAATAAAACTGAGAGTAACCACACATGCTGTATCTCTTGGTGAATGGACCACAGTCTTCCAGACTGAGGTTTATGCTATTCTGTGTTGTGTTTTGGATGAGAGGATACGTAACACTAACTTAAAAGGTGTTTGTATCTGCTCGGACAGCCAGGCTGCGTTGAAGGCGCTGAGTTCATGTGTCTTCACTTCCAGGTTGGTGTTAGAATGTTCTAAAAGACTGGAAGAGCTTTTCTTCTCTGAAGGATGTGCTTCTAAGTATGGGTGCCAGGTCACATGGGAATTTTTGGAAATGAGCAGGTGGATAGGTTTGCCAAATTAGGCGCCTCTCTTCCTTTCATTGGTCCCGAGCCTGCTGTTGGCGTGTCTTCTGGCACATGTCTGTCAGGCTTCCAGACATGGACAGCTTCACAGCATTCATCCTTATGGATGAGCTCAGTTGGTTTTCGGCAGTCCAAAATGCTCATCGGGGGTCCGGACAAGGCCATTAGTGAGACGTTGCTGTGTTTTTCACGGAGCGCTCTCAGGCATCTAGTTGGATCTCTTACTGGACATTATGGTTTAAGGAGACATCTCTACATAATGGGGCTCATGCCGGATCCATTTTGTAGAGTCTGTGAGACAGAGGAGGAAGAAACACCCATCCATCTTATGACTGATTGCTTGAGTTGTGAGGAAATTATATACAGGACCTTTGGTCGGAATAGGATGTCTGTGGAAGAGCTTAGGCTATTTCCGCTTAAGGTTATTGTCCGATTTATTCGGATGATGGATTAGATCCGGGTCTGGATTTTTGTTATAGACCCGGTTTGTTGTTGTTTTTCTTGGGGTAGCTGTATGAGCCCAGTGAGGCTTTGGATAGCGTAGGGTTTCCCTCTCCACAGACAAATAATAAATAAATAATAACCACACATGCTTCGTTTACACCCTTAGTAACATGATATTAAAAACAAATTACACACACATGTTTTTATCAACTTTTTTATAGAAATCTGCAAAAATTAATAATAACCTTTTTCTTGTATTTTATCTCCCTTCGCTTACCATAAAACTGTATCTTAATTTGTAGGGAAAGAATACACATTTTTCAAAGAATGAAGATAGATAACGAGACATGTAAGAGAAGCCTTTAATCCATTAAGATATTGTACTCTTCTTATAACAGATCTGGCTGAATACCTGTTATGACGGCACACTAATCACTATGATTAATATATTATATCCTATTACTGAACTCATTCGTCTCTTCTTACTTTATTTAAACCCATTTTTACTTTCTCCTATAAGGTTGGAGTAAGCAAGAGAGAAGAATCATATCAAATTAGTATGATTTATTAATTTTTTGGTTGACTATTAATTGGAACATTAAATGCGGTTACTGAATATGCGCATTATGTTTTTAATGGTTCAAAAAAAAAAAATAATAATTGTGCAGCAGTGTTACAATTTCTAGTTTGTCGGCTTTGGGCTAACCATTTAGAACTGATCATTTAACTAGATCATTTAAAAAATTATTTATATCACAATAATTATGTGGCCCGTTAAATGCCAGTAGATTGTTTATTAATTGAAGGTTACAAAAGTTATGAGATTCATTTGACTGAATTTATTGAGAAGATAAATTGATCACCTCATTTACAGATCTCATGTAGCCAGTCATTATTAGTGGAAATCATATTGATCATATTCTTTATTACTTTCTCTTACTCCTAGGTAAAAGGATGCATTGTAATCGTGCCTAATTTTCGATATCGAGTTTTCACCGGAAATATCCATTTTGAGGTCCACTGAGTCCAAAAAAGTGGTTTTTAGAAAATGGTCCGTGTGTGAGTCTGTGTGGGTGAACAGCATAGATAGCATAGATCAAAAACGAAAAATAATAGAAAGTTAAAACTTGATATTCCGTTTCTGTATCACCATGGGAGCCGACAATAGGTCATCTTCTCAAAATTTCTCAACCGGAAATACCATTTTACAAAATTGTTTTTTTCACTTTTTTGCAATTTCCTCAAAAATGGCCCCGACGATTTTCGTCAAACATGTCGTACCACCTACACATACAAAAATCTACAACTTTTATTTGAAACATTTCTCGGGAAAAAGTTCGTGTAAAGGTACTTTTGGGGGAAGGATAGGGTTAGGTTTTTCCTCTAAAGTGTTATTTCAGTTTACTATACTATTCTGTCATCTAAATAATATTAATTAGAATTAAGTGTGTTGTTGAAATTCCGAGTTTTTTCAAACTCGGATGACCAGAAGTGCGTTTTTACCGAAATCTAGTTTTCAGTTTGCTGGTATTTTCTCGAAAACGGCTCCAACGATTTTCTTTATACTTGGAATATTAACTACACATACAAGGATCTACAATTTTGATTTGACATATTTCTCCTGGTAAGCTATGTAAGCTTGACTATGTAAATTACAAGTTAAAATATTCTAAATATACTATTGCCTAAGCATCCACAGAAATCTGGTATTTTATCCGTCTTGGCATGCATATTTATATTGTTCCTGACCGGTTTCGGATTTTCATCCATTGTCAATGTTCAACAGAAACATTACGTTGAAGTGAACTCTCTACACGAACCTGGTGAATTTACTCTGACGATGGATGAAAATCCGAAACCTGTCAGGAACAATATACTCGTATATGCATGCTATGACGGATAAAATACCAGATGTTATCCAACGTTATGGTCCCATCCACATATTCAACCAACCAATTACTAATGATGATAATGAGGTTTTTGTGTTTTGTTTTTTTTTAAGAAATGCATAAATTTATATCACCAACGCCAATTAGTTTTAATATAAAATCCGATGACCCACCCCTTCCTAAGATTAGATAATAGGGATTTGTTTCTAAATAAAATTTTATCACCTTGGTTGAAAGGTTTGATAACTCAATGTTTTATTATAAATTTTGCTTTTTTTTTTATTCCTTCTTTAATATTTCTAATTGTTTACAATTTCAATTTCGTCCAAATTCCACTTTATTTATTGTTCTTTGTTTTGAGGACAAATCTGGACATATATCTTTCAAAAGAAGGAAGTTTCTATTAACATATAATAAGTAAAAAAGCTAAAGGCAATGGTGAGTGGCGGAGTGTCTTGAACAGTGAACCATGCTCGTAATGATGACGAGCAATGTAAAAACAATGACTGCGAGGCTAACAGCGCCTCATACGCCTTCGAGGATTGGAAGAAAGGTGATTGAAGAGAATTAGCTGGTAAATGATTAGGTTATTATTAAGTTGTTGAAGAATTTATTTTAACGAGATTTAGCAAGTTCGGAGATGAAAGGAATTTTGAGAGTTATGCGAGCTATATGTTGTTAGGATTGGAAATTATTTCTTTTTCTCTCCTAATCAGTATTAATTTGTTATATTTCTCTTCTAAGTATTTATTTTATAATTATTATATTCCTAAGTAAGTTTTATTCCGGTACATTTTAGTTTATTAATTTCTTTTAATTTGATCAATTCATATAAGTTAATTTCCCATATAACCGCTAGATACTACTACCAACCAGGTTCACAAATAACGGCCACTTATCTCATACTAACTTTCTTCTCCCAGCGGCGGAATTTTAAATGAAAATATGCTCGTAAAATTAAGCCTCGAGAGAGGGTAATTTTGCTGGAGTGACCAGGTGATAGTTAAAGTATTATAATTTATAATGGGAAGAGTTAGGGCACTTAGTGGGTTCAAAGGCCTGCTTACCTTGAGTACGCAGGTGCCATGAAACCCACCCTCTTCTTAGTGGTCCTTGTAAAACTTCCTCCACTTATATATACATCCATGGCGTAGCCAATGCACTGGCAATTAGATTATTAAAAAAAGGACAAACTCCCATTTTTTTCATAGGCATATGTCAAAAACTTTGCGAGGAGGTGGAGGCGGACTCAATTTTTGGGCTGCCTTCCGATATAATGACTCTCTTAAATACAACGTCGACGATCCTTTCAAAGTTCTCATACCGGACAGAGTAGCTTCGAAGCTTGAAAAGCCTTAATTTTGGCGATTTTATGTGATACACGGACGGTTCAGAATGGAAAATAGTGTAGGAGCCGGGATTTACAGGGCTAATCTGATAGTCTCTCAGGCGGAGCTAGCCTCAATAATTATCTGTGTCAGTGAGATAAAAAAAACCGAGGGATTCATAACTTCAGAGTCATCATCTTCTGAGACAGCACTTACCATCAGTTTGTATAAGGTCAACTTGAGGCTGTTCATTGGTTCATGCGGATTCATTATGAGTTCATTATATGGAGTTTGTAGCACGATTAGTCTGCTGGAGCGTGGAAACCGAATTAACGGTTTGGCACTATTTCTGGATCTACACAATATCAACTGACTCGAATGTAGTAGTCTCTCAAATATTTTATCTCGAGATAGGAAGGAGGCTAGACTATTAGGACAGTGTAAAGAAGTCTGTTGAATTAGTTTTTTAAGTTTTCAGTATAATTTTAGGTAGTAAAGAAGAATATTGATATTTAAGGGAATTAGTGAAGGATTTGGGCTCATTTATTGTTAGCTCATAGCCAGAGCGACTTATAATGATTGGTAATAGCCAGTTTGACTTGGGTAAAAGTGATTGCTTTAGAGGTTAGAGAAAGAGGTAAAGGCCCTAATTTATTGTTAATTCTGTTTGCTACATTTTAAAATTTAAAAGAGTATACTATTCTTGTTCAATATATTGCATATATACTCGTATTTAAATCTACTGTAATACAAAGACAATAAGGCTTATAATAGATTCGATATTAAATCGAAATTTCGAAACAATTTGTAACATACACATGCAGCAGCGCACACATCATGTGTGAGTGTTTTATGGAATTGTTTGAGATTTTAACTTGTAACACACTTATTAGTGAATTAACGATATGATTATTTGTGGTCGATATTGTAATGTAATGGTGTGATGATTGTAGTAGCTGGTTGTGTAGCACGAGCGGTCTTGTATAAAGGGCTTGTAAGTATGTAAGTTTAAAAGAGAATGAAGTATTAGTAATAATTAAGAAGAGCACCACTGTTTCATAAATAATTATATTATCTCTTAGTAAATTTAAGTATATTACAATATCACACTGTATCTTAATGTAATGATGTTTATCTAGAATAAGGGCAAATATCTATCATTGGCACTGAAAATGCATGTAATCAATTAATTAGTCTTAAGAACAATATTACTTACAATAATTCACAATTTATTTTATTTTGCAGAAATCAAGATGACCAAGTGAATTTGTTGCTATTTTGAAACGTAAATTTTTGTATTTGCACCATCCCTTGAGAATTTTGTATTTCCAAAATGTATAAAATTAACGGACAAAACATGAAAATCGACGCTGCTGTAGAATATTTACTTGCTCAGCACCAATTGGCAAATCCCCCAATTAACAATCAACCTAGTCCCTTAAGAAATTTGCAATTGATAAATAGTTTTACCCACTTTCGATGGCGAAAATTCAGCCAAAGTGTCCGATTTCCTAGACCAAATTAGCCATTGCGCTAGTCTTTCTGGCTGGGACGACGCTGCTAAATTAGAAATATTAGCACTTAGGCTCTCAGGTTCTGCAAATATATTTTACGACACCCAGAAAGCCGAATTACAACGCCAGGGTACAATTATAACGTATCCTCTAATTTCAGAGCGACTTCTAGCCCGATTTCGTAAAGAGAAAACACCCTAGTCCTCTTACAACAGATGACTAATATTCAGTCCCTACCCACTGAGTCTCCTGAAACTTTCGCGGATAGGATTAGACATATCCAATCCGCCATTCATTTAAAAGCACAAGCTAACCCACTCGAGGCCTTACAAACTATTTTAGATAAACTGGCCACTGATGCATTCCTGAAGTCACTTCCTCAACCGCTTCGTAATGAGGTACGAACTAAGCTACCTCAAAAATTAGACGAAGCACTTTCTTATGCAATGCCCTAAAAGAAGTACAGGCTTCTGAAACAAACCCCACAGTTTTCGCTGTCACTTCGAAAACTTCTAATCCTCGCACACCCCCATCTCCTTGTCGTTTCTGTGGACAAATGCATTTCCACAGAGAATGCCCGCATCGAAATAAAGGTCAGAAGCCAACATTAAAACCAACTTCCACTCGTAGAGTTTTTAATCTAATAAAGAACAGGCCTTGTCGCCATTGTTCCGGTCCACATTTTGACGTGGACTGCACCAACAAATTCAGACCAAAACCTCGTACTAACTTTGGCAAAATGCCTAAGAATTTTAATTTTCCTAGAAATTTTAATCACAGAGTATATAGTAATAATCGCTATAA
The DNA here is from genome assembly GCA_011037195.1 of Triatoma infestans. Taxonomy (NCBI): domain Eukaryota; kingdom Metazoa; phylum Arthropoda; class Insecta; order Hemiptera; family Reduviidae; genus Triatoma; species Triatoma infestans. Next base: position 76,343 of record JAAEAF010003053.1, on the reverse strand, counting down.
TAATAATATAGTCAATATTATAGTAACAATCATAATCCTCGAGTTAATTCAAATAATTCACGATTTAACTCTTATTCAGATAGACCCCAGTATAGTCATAATAATAATAATGGTAACGAAACTAGCAAACCTCCAAAATAGGCCCACTTGCCAATTTTGTTCAAAATTTGGACATACGGCTCGTAATTGTTTCCAAATACAGCCCAAAACGAGTTAGCCCTCAGTCGCTTTCTCGAAAACCTGATATTATGACCATGGCAATCATACCTGCTTCCATCACTGTCTAACTAGGTAATACCTAACTATGGCATCACGTCCCTTCATTTGCATGCGGACAGTGTCAAAAGTTCCAATTTTTCTGGCGAATCTTCCTTTGTTAAAAGGCAATTTCCAATTTGCGCACCGTATCTAACACTTAATAAATTCAATATTCAATTTTCAACTAGTACTCAAACGCACCAATTTAGTACTAATCGCTAAGTTCACTAAAATCCCTAGTAACTAGCCACAAAATTTCTGTGCCACCTCGCGCACACAATACATAACACTTGAAATAACATACTTGACATAATCTCTTGAAATTATTCTCATTCTATCACACTTCTCAACCTATTCTCAACTCTACAAACTATACCACATGTATATATTAGTATATATTAACCATATAATTAACAAACTTATGAACTATATATAATATAAGTATACTTATGAACTAATATAATATATAGTTCATAAGTTTGTTAATTATATGGTTAATATATACTAATATATACATGTGGTGTAGTTTGTAGAGTTGAGAATAGGTTGAGAAGTGTGATAGAATGAGAATAATTTCAAGAGATTATGTCAAGTATGTTATTTCAAGTGCTATGTATTGTGTGCGCGAGGTGGCACAGAAATTTTGTGACTAGTTACTAGGGATTTTAGTGAACTTAGCGATTAGTACTAAAATATGAACTAGAAGAAATATGTGATTGGATGTCTCTCTCATAACTCTTTCTCCTGAAATTCGTGGCAAACTTACGAATTTGAATTATCGTCGACTTTTCCAGGATGTGAATAAGTGATCTTTAGAAAATAGTACGCGTGTTTTGTGTGTGTGTGTTTGTTTTCAGCATAATTTAAGGACTAAAATATTGTAGTAATGCAATCAATCAATATATTTATTGTATTTCAACAATAGTTGGTTACAGAATTACTGTAGTTATAAGCCATATGAGTTATACACTCTTCATACATAAAAGTTAAGCTAACACATAAGTAATTACATACGAGTATATAGTATATCTGTATTTATTTTTATTTCGTTTATTTATATATAATTTTATTTAGCTTAACGCTCCTTCTATACACTTTTCTTTGTCAATATCAAATGCAGCTTCACAAAATTTATATAATTTATACGTATTCGAAATGTTATAACAACTCTATAGAATGATTTGACTGACTCTTTAGTCGTCTGTGCATATTGTAATGATGCAATTTTGATATTTTGTTTAGATGGCGCCACCGGATCCGGGTTACCCGAACTGTTTGCTTTTCCTAAAAATTTTGAGTGTTTCATCATTTTTATTAAAACATTTTACATTATTTTCTATAAACTTAGTTTATATAGAGTTAAGACTCTCTTTAGTTAAGACTAGAATTTCTTTGGAAAATTCTATCAGAAACGGCACTTACCTCTAAATTCAATTTATTCAAAATTCCAATTTATTATTCTATTCTACATTTATGTATATTAATATTGTACGTTATTTTAAATAATTAAAATTATTATTTATTGAAATCGAATAATATGTATTTTATGAATTATTCCATAATATTATAAATATTATAATATAGATTATTCTTCCATAGATTATTATTCCATATGAATTATTCCAAAAAAGCAATACTGTATCTCACGTTTCTATTTAATGCATCACTAAGGACTGTTTATTTCCCTCTTATCTGGAAATATTCCTTAGTAACTATGATACCAAAACCTGGCAAATCTCCTACAGAGCCTACTTCCTACAGACCAATTAGTTTGCTTCCGATACTAGGAAAATTACTAGAAAAACTGCTCATAAAACGACTTACACACTATACAGACCGTATCATACCACAGCATCAATTTGGCTTCAGACAACAGCACTCTACTATTCATCAAATACAAAGAGTCACAACACACATTGCTAACGCTCTCGAATCCAAACAGATATGTACAGGCATTTTTCTAGATGTTTCACAAGCCTTCGATAAAGTATGGCACCCAGGATTGCTTGTCAAACTAAAGAGAATTCTACCTTTCACTTATTACCTTTTGCTAAAATCTTATCTCGAGGACAGATTCTTCAGTGTTAGGGTAAAAACAGTTATCTCCGACATTCATCCCATTGAGGCTGGAGTCCCGCAGGGGAGTGTTCTGGGGCCACTACTATACAATATTTACACATACGACATACCTGAACATCCGAATATAGTTACTGCGACCTATGCGGATGACACAGCACTACTTGTTACCAACACAGACATAATAACCAACAAATTAATATTGGAGCAGCATTTGACTAACTTGCATAACTGGAACATCACATGGAAAAGTAAACTCAATATAAACAAAACAAAAACAGCCCATTTTACTCTAAAAAAGACGGAAGATATATCTGTGAAATATGATAACGAACCATTACCGTTAAGTAACTCGGTAAAATATTTAGACATGCACTTGGACAAACGACTAACTTGGGCAACATATGTAAAAACTAAAAGACTTGAACTTAATTTACGTTTCAAACAGTTATATAGATTAATAGGGGCGGGTGTTGGTGTAGTGGTTATGAGCACGGACTTGTAAGTGGGAGGACCCCAGTTCGAGTCCAGCGTATAACTGCTAAATTTTATATTTGTTTAAAAAATGTTAATAGTAAAGTAGGTGCTTCCGCCCCCGTCCGCGACACCTAATTTGGTAGTTGGACGTTAAGCCCGCCTGAAAAAAATAGGCATTACTAAGATTACTAAAGACAAAATCCACATTAAACATAAACAACAAACTGCTAATTTACAAGATCTATTGAAACCAATTTGGACATACGGACTTCAGCTTTGGGGAGCGGCTAAACAGACACATTTGAAAAAAATTCAGACATTCCAATCTCGCACACTGCGGACTATACTTTCATCTCCTTTCTATGTTACAAACGAAACAATACATAAAGACACAAACATTGAAACAGTACAACAAGCAGCACATCGACTGTACACTAAGTATCATGTCAAACTGAACAGTCATACAAATCTTCTAATCAACAATTTACAAACAACTCTAGTTCCAGGAAGAAGACTAAAACGGAGATGGCCACAGGACTTGTTACATCCACCGTAGACAAACTTCATACTGACTGACAGACCTCACTGAACGACATTATGAACTAGCATAATTACATTCACACCCATACATTCATTTCACTTCACATTTCATTTATTCACTCCATAAACAAATCACTCCAACAGGGCCATCATTGGATGGGGTACCTGCACACGTTCTACACGTCAGTACATTATCATACAGACAACAGCATTACAGGCAAAACACATTTTGTGTTGGTACTGTATTACAATAAATAAATTAAAAAAAAAAAAAAAAAATTCCGTAGAAAAAATATGCCTAGATATTGTTGTGATACTAACCAGCCAAGATATGCAGCAATGCTAATTAGCCTACCTTCTTTGTAAAAGGATATATTATGTACAATATTACACTAGATTAGATTTTTTATTTTTTATTATTTTAAGGCAAAGCAACATTTCGATCATTAATACATCTTGATCAGTGCCTGCCGATTTGATTGTTCAGCCTACTACCAATAAGCTAATCCAAAATTATTGATGACTGGTAATCCTGAGATTTTTTTTTTTTTATTATTATAAAAAAAAACAACAACGTTATGTTTTACAACCTAATATTTCAGCAATTGTTTATTATTAGCATATTAATTGTACTGCGATAAGAGTGAAAATTTAGCCTAATGAATTAGGGTATTAAAAGTGATGATAATCATAATAAGTGTAAACATTTTTATATCACAGTTCATTGTTATTTTCTTTTAATGTAAATTTGGTATAATAGAAGTGAGAAGGAAAGAGAGAATTAGAGAGAATGGAAGAGAAATAAAGTAGATGATATGCTGAACACTGTATAATGAAAAGAACACACAAACTGCAAGGACATTACAATGGAAGTTAGATAGCGAGAAATATATAAAGAGACAGACTGGCTGAGTGATGAGAAGGTAGCAGTAGAAGGTTGCTGACTGGTTGTTAACTGGTCGTAAATTCTTCTGAACTGTACTGCCCTCACTCTATTTATATTAATTGAAATGTCCCTTCCTAGTGTGGCCTAATTGGGGAATAATTAACTTTTTTGATTCGTTTTTTTTTTTTGTTTCTCCGCTCTTCGGATCTCATTACATTTGGATATATGTTTTGTGTGAAAAAGGTGCTTATAATGAATCTATTGATACATGCTATCTAATGGTTACTTAACATTCTACAGACCCTAGTACTTTTATTTTTTTTAATTGTGAATGTTACCCAATAAGATAAGTTGTTGTTGGTGCATTATCCCTCCCAATACATTTAGAGTATCCCGATCGTTAAGAGATTCCAAGACTCTGCTAATAGTAGATCCAAAATAAGGCCGTCTTGGGTTACCATTACAGAAGTGAGGGTTTTTTGTGTCCTTTTCTTTTTTTATTGCTATTTTATGGAAATTTTTCTTTTAAAGGAAAACCCAAAGGAAAATTATAATACAATATCATTAAGTCAACACAATGATCTCTGAATTTTCCTTATTTATTGCTCAGTGTTATTGACTGCCTTTTTATGCACATTGATTTCCATAAAAATCTTTTACATGGCGATCAAGCTAACTTTTCTTGCTATGACCTGAATTTCACCTATTTCTATGTTAGGGACAAAGTGGTTATATTATTATTATTATTATTATTATTATTATTATTATTATTATTATTATTATTATTATTATTACTTTTTTATCAATGTTTTTTTATTTTAAGACAAGTGCATAGCCGGATTCATACATTATCACAAATGATGCAGGACAAATTGACTCTAAGTTTGGCTGGCTAGCTTGCTGTTGTTTGAAAATCCGTACTTCGGGACCAATCTAGTTTCGCACTTCGAGACAGAGCCTAGTTTCGCTCGATATTACCTTGTTCCTATCTCGTTTTATTTGTCACTGTGTTTATTGTAATATCTAGAACTGGAATGCCCTCAAGGGATATCTAGTGCACTTTTTGGCCTGCCTTCTTAAATACAACGTCGTGAATTGGAATGCCCTCTTAAATACAACGTCGACGATCCTTTCAAAGCTCTCATACCGGACAGAGTGGCTTGGAAGCATGAACAGCCTTAATTAGGTGATTTTATGTGATACAAGGACGGCTCAGAATGGACAATAGTGTAGGAGGCGGGATTTACGGGGCTAATCCCTAGTGTGATATCTCGTTAAGCCTAGATAAGCTAGCCACAATCTTTCAGGCAGAGCTAGACTCAATAATTATCTGTGCCAGTGAAATAAAAAGACCGAGGTATTCATAACTCCACAGTCGTCATCTTCTGAGACAGCAAGACCCATCAGTTCATATCAGGTAAATTTGAGGCTGTTGTGGGTTCCTTATGAGTTCATTATATGGAGTCTGCAGCACGATTAGCCTGCTGGATAGTAGAATGGCAGCGCGGAAACCGAATTAACGGTTTCGGTACTATTTCTGGATTTACTCAATTTCAACTGACCCGAATGAAGAAGTCTTTCAAATATTTTTTTTCGAGATAGGAAGGAGGAGGCTAGACTATTAGGACAATGTGAAGAAGTCTGTTGAATTAGTTTTGAAGTTTTCTGTATAATTTTAGGTAGTAAAGAAGAATATCTGGGGATACTTGGGGAGCAGCGACCCCCACTGGTTGCCACAGCTCAATTAGTACTCCATGCACTTCGTCAGAACAGTACTCAATGCACTTAGACTACATACACTCTTCTCTTTTCAGACAAGAACAAACACAGTACAGAAAATAGGGTCTCCGTTCCTAGTTAATTGACGTAAGCCAAGATAGAAGGAAAGGATTAGCTGAAGGCGGCGAGCTGGACTAGCAACGCGGAGTTTGCGCGTTCGAATCCAGCATACTGTGCTTACATTTTCTCGTCTTGGTTCACTGTTTGGTGATAAGCAATGGTATCTGTAGCTGGAGAACACTGCTCGGAGGCCGGTAGTGCACTGAGAATGCTCCATGGGGCACAATAGATCATTCAGGTCGCAATTAATCCCCTATAACAATCTATCCATCTAGAGAATTGAAATCAACAATCAGCTGTCCACTAATTCAATAGTAATCTACTTACTTATAAATGCTTCATCAACAAGGCCAAGAACTGTTAATATCTCAAGCTGGAAATATGCTCATGTACTTTAAAAAATACTTTCTGTTGTTAAGCTTAAACATTAAAACCCACACATAAATTATTCCATGCTATTATTTCAAACAAGGGACGGTTTTAGTAGAATAGTTATGAATATAGGAACAAAGTATACCTGGACGGGACTTAGTTTGTGAAAAGCTTAAAATTGTTAAATTTATATTCCTTAGAAAATTATTAATGGTAAAGTTTATGCATTGCCCGTCCACACTTTAATTTAATAGTTGGATTTAAGCCCGCCTGAAAAAAAGAAAAGAAAGGACTTACCTTACTTTACTAATATTTCCGTTAAAATTAAGCAAAACATTGGCTGAATCTCCACATTTTTATTAAATTTTCAAATTTATCTAATCTATCTCTTCTTCTTTTTTTCAGCCACTTTTTAATGATAATGTAAAGCGTACAATAAATATAAATTAAATTTTTCATGAACTGCAGTATATTTACTAAGATATTTTGCTACTTTTCTAATTTTCCTTTATATAATTATTGTTTCTAATTAAACAATGAATTTTTTGCGCAAGCAGAGCAGCCGCAAACATTTTTTTGAAAAGGTGATAATTTTTTGAGGAATCACCATCATTCTTTGGCAATAAATGTATAAAAATAATGTATGAATAATTATGTGAAAGCAATCTTTATCAAGCAGTAAACCTTCTATAAGTAGGAGATAATTTATTGAAGAAAATATCTCTTTATTTTCAATATAAGTATATATATTTTTATATTATTTATTTTTGCTTAGTTTCCTTCCAGTTCTACTCAATTTTAGCCAAATTCTCTACTTGCGTACGTAACTTATTTCTCTGAAGTTTTGTCAGTTTTTTTTTTTAATTAATTATTATCGTACAATTAACATTGTATTTTTCAATACATCAATAAATTGTTAATATTTATTCATCGTTGTATAGAAGCACTAGAAGCACAATGATTATAATACATGAGTGTTAAAGTGTTATGAGCGGAAGTAATGCGATCTTGCCAGATTTTCGAAATTGAGTTCTCAACGGAAATCAATGTTTTGGGGTCCTCTAAATACGAAAAAAAAACTGCTTTTATCGTATGGACTCTGTGTGTATGTATGTGTGTGTTTTTATTTTAACAGAATATCTCAAAAAACGAAAAGCCATAGGAAGTTCCAACTTGGAGCTTCCGTTCAGTCATCTGACACGAAGATTTCTGGCAAAATCCATCAACCAGAAATGTAGAATTTACTTAATACCAATTTTTTTTCAGTTTTTCGTGATTTTATCAAAAATGGCTCCACAAGTTTCTTTAAACTTCGTATACTACCTGCACACATGAATATTTATCATTTTTATTTGATACATTTTCCCCGGGAAAATTGATTATTTTTTGGGGGGGGATTCTGGGGGAATATTAGCGTTATAATTTCCTCTTAAGTACCACTTCAGTATAATACATTGTTTTTACCACATACATAATATTAATTACACAATAGAAGAATTGATAAAAATCGCTTAACCGAAATTGTAACTTTACAGTATAGGATTTTTTTTTGAGTTTTTCAAAATTTTCTCGAAAATGGTTAAAATTATTTTTTGTTTTAAACTTGGAATGCTAACGGAACAGAAATGAACATTTTTCAAAAAAATACAGTAAAATCATTTTAGGGTGTTTTGTGGCATTTGAACCGTTACATTTTAGATGCTATTTAAGTTTGTGTAATATTTTGGCGATATCTTCTGGATTACAGTGTAAACACATTCTGTTTCTTCCTGTCAAGGATAGGTAATCAACATTGTTGTTACTAGTAAAAATTACTAAGTTTAGTGCAAATTTGTTATTTTCTTCATTTTGTAATTTATATTAATTGCAGTAAGTCGTATGAGTAAATACCAGATTTTTCTGGGTTAGAGATAAGCACAACTTGCATTTCTCCCTAATCGAGACATGACTAGTTATTATTAGCTCTATTTAACGTAATAAAAAATAAACGGTGGCCGCGTATAATGGCAATTAACACATGATAACGATATAATGGATGTGTTAGGTGGAGAGAATTTTGGGTCTGGTTGATTAAATACGAAGACTGGGTTAAACACTGGTTAACTACGTATAATAATAAAGAGACACAGTCTGCCTGCGCTTTACAGAAGAGAATGGTTAAGCTGCAACATACTCGTAGCCAATCAAGATGTGCTACACACATACACTCACCCGCACGCTCAAATTTCCACGCTCATTTCTTCAGGAGAGGGGATGATGTAACAGCATCCAAAGAGAGTAAAGAGAACAAAAACGAACCCAACCACTCTCTCGGACTGCTGTGGGAGAAACTGTATAAATACAGCGACGGACAGTCCAACACATTTCAACATTCAGTTCGATATAGTTCAATATAGTTCACTATAGTTCATCATCTCGCCAATCGCTTCGTGTCACTTTCACACCACTCTACCTTAACCATTCTCAATTGTATAGTCCAGGCAGACTGTGTCTCATTATTATTTTACACAGTTAACCAGTTTTAACCCAGTCTTCTTAATTCATCAACCAAACCTAAATTCTCTCCACCTAATTCATCCGAATTACTGTAATTGATAGAAAATCGGCAGTTTTTTCGGAAGAGAATGAATTCCTGTAAAGGATGGAAGAAATGCTGCTTTTACAGTCTTTTAACATCAACTACATCTTGCTAATTCAATTTATTCAAAATTTCTTCCCTAGTCAAGGTATTGGAGATCACTAGTTGGAGAAACGCCATTTTGTAGTAATTGAGAGACTTCTATGCATTTCTACTTTTAACTTCATTTCTTCATAGATTTGTAATCAACGACGAGAAGAAATGTTATCGCTACTTCATTAATAGTTTATTCGTTCATATATTCTTTTATATTTTGAAAGAAAATCATGATATGGACAGAAATTTGAAACTTTTCACTTCTTCATAACAAAAACGTGGATCTGATCTGGCATTAGGATAATCAATTCTTCTTTCCATGTTAATTTTAATTTATTTGACTTTGATGAGGAAGTAGTTAATTGATAATATGGTAGAAGTTTTTGAATTCGTATTATAGGTTCCAGTTTGGTTCCCATAGAATAGGATTCCTTACTTTTAAGGGGCCTTTTAATCTTTAAAGCTTCGTGCTGAATGGGAACGATCTACTAGGCCTCGTGGTTGATAACTCTACCCATAAACATTCCCGGATTTTTTATGATCGTATTTATTTATGTAACGGATTTGTATTTTAAAAATATTTGCGTGCGATTGTATTTGAGTTTGGTATTGAGTTAAGGTTCCATGGGTGCACTAGACACATCGGCTGCCTATTACCCCTCCTAAATATGTTTTAGTCTCCTCGTTGACTTGAAACAGGCCTTACATTTTCTTGGTCTTGTAGGAGTGTTTTAGGATATATAGTTTGGTCCCACAATTTTCATAATATCCCGAAAACTCTTCAATAATTTTCTCCAAAATTTTTATTGACCTGCATTTTTTGTTTACCTTAAAATTATGTAATTTTGATTAATAACCTAAAACATCGCATACTAGCAATTGAATTTTTTAAGGTAAAATTACCATAAGGCTAAGGAAGCTCTCTTGCTAAATTAATCAAGAGTGAATGGTTGTGTTTTCTTTTGTACAGTTTTTTTTTTTTTTTGCTCTACTTTCTAATTTATTCATTATTAAAAGTAAGAGAATGGTGGCCGATATTTAATTGTGTCTCAATATGGTGTTTCAATACATGTTTCAGTTGAGGTCAATTGAAATTTCTTTTACCATTAAATCTATGTGGTCATTTTAAGGATAACTTAAAGATTTATTTTTAATTTCAGATTATATGCATAACTAATGTTTCCTGGATGATACAAATAATTAGGCAACAGAGTCATTACATAGTATTTGCGTAAAATAATCTTTAAGTGTGCCTGTCTGTCTGCAGCTGTATTTCTGCCCTAGTTCATTTTTTTTTTGTTTAAGGCGCGTGTTAAATGGCCTATGGTCATTGCCATCTGAAGCTTTCTCAGTGCACTGCCGGGCTCCGGACAGTGTTCTTTCGTTACAGAAAAACTGTCCAGCACCGGACAGTGAGCTGTAGAGGCTAATAGGAAGAGAAAATATAAGGTCAGCACTTCTGTACACGAGCCCTGACCTCCATGCTCGTCTGCTAAGATAATCTAGACTCTCCCACTTGTTAGCAGATATCCAAGTTTGGAAAAAGCACAGTCCCAAGTTTGGAATATAACACGTAACAATACAAGCAAAATTTTGAAGCAAGTACTTTATGAAAGTAACCCGTATTTTTTTTTACTTTCTCTTAATGGATGGAGGAAGAATTACGATCGTCCTCTACAGCTTACGGTCCGGTGATGGGCAGTATTGTCTGTAACCAGAAACTGGATCTAGTGTCCCTGCTCCAATATGCGCTAAAATTATTTTTTTTTTTTTTTTTTTAATATCGCATGACTTTCACCTTCTATTCCCCATTACTTCACACATCATTTCAAATCTCTGAATTTATTGTAGCCAACTTAACTTCTCTTTTTCCAAAGTTTTGCAAATATACTCGATTTTTGCTTTCACATTTCCCCTGAAGGTACTGGAGATGGAATGTTTAGTCTATAGGACCAGACATTCGGAACCAATGGGCAAGTTTCCTGGCATCTTGCAGGCGGACGTTCGCGCAACTGGAAGATATATCCCAGTTTAAACTCACCAGAAAATATCGGAATGATAAGAAGCAATCTATTTGGTAGCTAGGCCACGATGAAAGCACTGAGTTCACATATTATCATGAAATTAGTTTCCTCTTTTAATAGAAATAATCATTCTTTTTAATAGTTCACTCCTTTAAAAAAAAAAAAAATATTACAAACGTTACTGATTCTCGATCTGAGTTCATTAAAACATTTTTCATACTCACAACATAAAACATATCGAAGAGAAATTAAAAAATATACTATTTATTTTTTTGTCTCTTATAAAATGCGTTCTATGATTGTATCTCTACAGAAAACTGAGGAACATTACAAATACCATATAAAGACAAGGTTAGACGAATATATATACTGCATCTTTGAAACATTATTTATATGATCAATCTACTGTTATAATAATGACGGTCAACGAACGGCCTTCTAAAGAAAGCGTTCAGGTACAGTTATTTTTTGTTTTATTTATATTTTTATTCCTTCACTTTCACAGAAATGTTTATAATTTTAATTGCATTTGCCCTAATAATAAAAATTCTTTCCGGACATGTTATTAATTTTATTATTGCTGTATTGTGCTCGTGTCAAATTTTCGAATTAGAAAATAATGAGTGTTTCAAGATTTTAAACTATTTGTAGCCCGTGCGTGTGTGTGTGTGTGTTTGAGAAAGAGAGAGAGTGAGAAAGATTATGTGCTCATTTTAGGTACATTCCTCCCGTATATTACCCGTTTCCCTTCGGAATTCGGGGGTAGTTTAAGGACCGTACCTACCCTCTTGAGGTTTACCAGTACCCCCGTTGCAAGCAACGTGGTCGTTTAACAAGAGAAGGATGTCATTGCCATGGAGAGACTGTAGTGCAAAACCTCGCCATGGCAGAAATGCCGAACCCAGGATATCCCCCGCTTGACCCATTTAAGGGCAGGGCTGATACGCTCAACCAGCGCGTAAAGTGATCCCACATAGTGGGCACACTCCACTCCCAGAAGCTAGAGAAGGCACTCCCTAGCAGGTTCTGGTAAACCCGCACCACCCCCCAGCAAAATGCGCTTCTTCTAGTAACGGACTGGCACCGTGGGGGTTTAATTTAACTATTGCAAGTCACCTCTCCCTCTCACTCATGACCTCGGTCATTGGAATTATTTATTAAAACACGGCCACTACGAAACCAACCTCAATTGCAAGCAATTGGCTTGGAAACTGTCGCTTGCACCCGTAGTTCAGTATTTCACGACGAGTATTTTCAGTTGTGCTAACGAGCTAGCTAGTGTTCCCCAAGGAAGTATACTTGGACCCATCATTTACTCCATTTATATAGCTGATATACCAACTATAACATATACCGCCATTCTCTACACATTCGCTGATGATATCGCCATTCTTGCTACACATAAGATCCCGTAATAGCAACTCGCAATTTACAGGCTCACCTAAATTCATTTCAACAATTGTTCAATAAATGGGGGATCAAAAATCAGTGTTGAAAAGAGCTAAACCATTTCCTTCATTCTCCGACGACTCACTAGTGCTCCTGTTTATTATGACAATCGCCTTACCCCCAGTACAAACAGTTCGCTACTTAGGACTATACTTGGGCCAACGCCTGGAATCCACATACCAGACTTATTCGACGGGCACTACTTCAATGTTGCAAAATGCTGAAGCGATTGCTTGACAAACGATCTAACTTAACACTTACCAACAAACTGCTAATCTACAAAGTCATAGTTAAACTTATTTGAAGGCATACGGTGCAGAACTGTGGGGTTCAACCAAACAATCTAATTATAATCGTATCCAAACACTCCAATCCAAAATCCTCCGCAACATCGTTTTTCAGTTCCTTTCTCTGTTTACCACTCATACAATCCATACAGATTTAAATATACCATATTCCCCGTCAAGAAATCCATATTCCGTTACAACAAATTTCATAACAGTTTATCCTCTCTCATTGCCCGTGAACTTGCATCCCTTACAAATCCTATAAATTCCGCTCAAAGAATTAAAACGTCAGCGGCCTCGTGATCTACTTATTGAATAAATTGAACTTTCACTACTGAGTGACTTCTTCGCTCTGGTTTCTATTAACTGTCTACAATTAAACAAATTTACTATTGTTATGCTTATAGCAAGGGTAAATATCAATAAAAACAAAAATTATAGTGAGTTATAATAATGCTAATAGCACATATGAACATAAAACCGATAGACAGAATTGTATAATAATCTAATTAAATAGCATTTTACATTAAATATAAACATCACCACCCCACCCCCCCCAGAACGAAAAAATATTTCAAATAAAAGTTGTTGCCCTTTATATGATTAGTTGACACACCAAGTTTAAAGAAAATACCAAAAAAAAATACTGAAAAATCTAACCGCCAAAAAACAAATACCAAAGAAAAGATCAGAAAGCTCAGAAACCTTATATTCAGTTTAGGTATCATCCTGGGATCGAATGTTTTGAAGGTTTGGATCTAAATCCGTCCTAAACCGGAAGTGTTTTTTTTTTGAGAATTTTCTTTTCCTTTTTTTTTGGCAATTTTCCACAGAAATAGATCTAACGATTTTTCTTGATTGCAAACACACACATACATACATACACACACATACATACATACACACACACACACACACACAAACACACATGTGCTCTTTGTGTGTATAAAGAGCTACCGCTTTTAGTTGGCTTATTGTTTAATCAGGAGCTGCAGCGTTAAGCTTCCCTCCAATATGAGAGGTTCAAATAAAATGTTGGATAGTTGGGTAATGGACCTTACAAGATTGAGGTCTATAATTATTGCATTGTTAGAATCATCAGTTTTATGTAAACCTATTAACCGGAAGCCTAATTAATAGGTTTTTATGTTTTAGGGGAATTTCCTCAAAAAATCAAAGGATCTTTATGATTTTTCTTCAAACTTAAAGTACTAATTGCACATATATATAATCTAACCTACAATTTCATTTCAAAATTGATTTTATGCAGTGGAAGAAATAAATGTAAATATATTTTATTTGAAGAAAATCATTATTTGAAGGATATTCTAACATTCGCTGGCAAAAAGGAACTATTTAGGTAAAAGAACACCGTTACAGAAGAGTTCATAGAACTTAGTCAGCTTTGTATTTTTGCCCCTTCTCACAGGGAAGGATTTGAACTACTAAGAGAAGGCATTCGTTCAAGAGGGAGTCTAAATTCTGCTTTTTAAAACGAGACAGTCAGAATTGGTCATTCTACCAGTATTACTCAAGGAGTCCACATCAGTGCCAGTTATAAGAGTTTAGCATTAATCTAGATAAATAATTGATTTAATCAGCATATTGTTGTGATATTGTAAAGAATTCTAAATTCATTTAGAGAATAATACATTTATTTTAGAAACAGTGGTGAACACTTTTCAGCCTGCTACTTAACCTGGCGGAGGAATATGCTGATCACGGCACCGGGACGGTGCCACGTTCGGAGGAGGACGAATTGGAGCCACCAGATGAGGATGAAATTGAAGAAGCATTACAGAGGCTAAAAAATAACAAAGCCCCTGGATATGATGGTATCCTCTCTGAACTTTTCAAATATGGGGGTGCCGAGCTGGTGAAGCTGCTTCGAGGTCTCGTCCTGCGGGTATGGCAAACTGAAGTAATGCCAGAAGAATGGAACAAAACGGTCATATGCCCGATTCACAAAAAAAGGAGACGCCTTAATATGTGACAACTATAGAGGCATTTCGCTACTGCCTACAATATATAAAATCCTATCTGGAATTCTTTATAGAAGACTACTTCCCATCGCGGAACGTCTGACTGGAGGATATCAAGCTGGTTTTAGAACTGGAAGATCCACAGTAGACCAAATCCACTCACTTAGGATAATCCTGGAAAGAACAAGAGAGTATAGACTCAATACTCATCATCTTTTCATCGATTTTGGACTTGGAGAGTGCTGCCAAGGAAATAGGACTTGAAGTGAACCAAGCCAAAACAAAGTACATGTACTTTTCACCTGGAGTACAGAGAGACAGAGCTGTGGAGCTTGGGAATCGTACCTTTGAGTGGGTGGATAATTTTATTTATCTAGGAACTGAAGTGAATCATGATAATAATATACATCATGAGATCAATAGAAGAATATTGCTGGCTAATAGGGCATACTTCGGTCTACAGGATTACATGAAAAGTCGGTTACTCTCCAGGTCCACAAAAATAGGAATCTATAAGACACTCATCCGACCCGTTCTGACATATGCCTCGGAATGCTGGACTGTTACTAGAAACGATGAGCTTGCCCTCCTTAGATTTGAAAGGAAAATTCTTCGCAGGATCTATGGAGCCATCCTAGATGGGGAGACATGGAGACGGAGAAGTAATGATGAACTAAGGAATTTGTACAAGGACGTCGATGTGGTGGTCTACATCAAGCTGGGGCGCCTGCGCTGGGCGGGGCATGTAGGAAGAATGAATCCCGAGGATGTGCCTCTCAAGTTATTGAGAGAAAACATACACGGGGTACGCAGAGTCGGAAGACCCAGATTGAGATGGAGTGATGCAGTGGCAAGAGATGCAAGCATCTTCCTTGGTGTCCGCAACTGGATGGTGGCGGCATCAAACCGTGATAACTGGCGTTCATCCATAGAGGAGGCCAAGACTCGCGCAAGCGGGTTGTAGAGCCAAGTGAAGAAGAAGAAGAAGAAGGTGAACACTTGCTTATTTATACTTCTCTATGCTTAATACTTCTCTAACTTAAAACATACATACTTATAAGCCCCCTTTGCAAAACCGCTCGTGCTACACTACAAACAAACAACACACATCATACCAACTAGATTTCAAGGTCCTGGGTTATCAATTACTTTAGGACTTAACACATTGCTATTTTCAGTATTTCATGGGATTAATAGAGTCACCACTTGGTGATCTACATTGGCGTACTTACTTCAGCTAAGTCCTATGCCATTATAAATCAACAAATAAAATGTACGGTTTTTGCAACCGCCATATTTGTGTGTAAATATTAATTGTAAATTAAACGTTTCATTATAATTCCAATTTTTAAAGTATACGTGTTAATTAGGGGTTTAGTAATTTGAACAATTGCAGTGTTTATGAATTTAATATAAGGTTTTTGTACAACTATAAAGAATTGCTGTTTTCTATTTATTTGATACTTCCTTTGAGAAGTTCTCAAATTTAAATATTTTAAATTTAAATATTTAAATATTTAGGTTATCACGTCCAATTCTTCCAATGTCGGCAAAATGGTGCATAAAATGAAATGTATCAGTTTCTTTGCTCTCTTTAAAATACAATAATATGCAAATAACGACATAAGCATTAATAAAAATGCCACTTTTTTCCTCAATTAATTAGGCCAAGAAAGTGTAAACAAATTTATTAGAATTCATTAATGGTTTATTGAAGTTTTATAATTAACTATGTATAAATAATTTTTTTCTTTTTTTTAAATCAGGTTTGAAACACTCACACAACTTTCTCTTACAGCCAAATGGCAAATTTTCTTCGCACTTATAATTCTTATTAGTGTTTAAAAACCGTCGCCATTTTTATGAAGAAAAACCACACAAAAAACTGAAAAAGCTATTCAGTAAAGTTGCACTTCCGGTTATCCGATTTTCTTCAAATTCGGGATTTCGACAACATATTTAATTCTAATTAATATTATTTAAATTATAGAATTGTGTAATAAACTGAAATATCACTATTGAGGGAATCATAACCCTACCTCGCTTCCAAAAAAGCCCTTAAATGAATTTTTTCAGGAGAGAGAAATGTTTCAAATAAAAGCTAAGTATAGAGTTGATATATCAAGTTTAAAGAAAATCGTTGGAGCCGTTTTTGAGAAAAATCACAAAACATGGTAAAACCATTCAGTAAAATGGCATTTCCGGTTGATGGATTTTGCCCCAAAATCTTCATGTCTAATGCGGTGGTAGTACTGTTAAGTTTGAGCTTCCTGCAACTTTTCGTTTTTGAGATATTCTTTTCACACACACACATACACCCACCATTTTCTAAAAACCACTTTGTTTGAACCTCCAGGGTACTTCAAAACGTGTGTTTGCGGTGAAAAAACTTGATTTCAGAAATCTGGCACAATTGCAATATTTCCTTTAATAGTAGTTAGAGAAATTTAAAAATATTTAGTTATTCTTATTCTGTTTTAAAAAAAATAAAATAAAATAACCCATAATGGGCGTATTACGGTTGGATATTTAATTAAAATGTAGACAACGAATTTAAATGGAAAATCGTTCTATCTGTGATGTGATAACGATAGCAAGAAAAAAAAGAAGAGATAATTTTTAAATAAATCTAAAAATTACAACTAGTGGTTGAAAATTGGAAAAGGGTCCAGCCAGCCGCTACGTGCAGGTCATGAACCGCGGCAAACCCTTTTGGTATTTCTTTCAAAAAGGATCAATATACATTCAAGAGATAATACCTTACTGGCCTACCTGGCCCACCATCTGTTAAAAAAGCGTCGCCATCTCGGCCAAATCAGCCCTTGTTAACTACTGACCTCCCCTAGGGTCAATATACCACAAGGGATGTCTTAGTGTTACACGTACTTACATATCAGTGTCGATGTGTGAGTGATGCAAATATAAACGTCTGAACGGAGGAGGGATTCAGTTCGACTCAGGCATCAAACGTCTACATCAGTTTTCAAATCAGAAGTACCATCTCACATCGCGAGCGCATCCCTATTTAAGATTTTAACACTTTACTAACTTCTTTAATATTTTATATTCATTTTATAATTCTTATAGTTATTTACAATTGTGCATCTTAGTTTTTCTATTTTATATCTCTTTAAATTATTTGTTAAAATATAGTATATTTTTATAAATCAGTAGTACGCATTTCGAATACCAACTCTCTAATCTCTTACCCTCTAATTAACAATCTCTTACTCTTACTCATCACTTCAACTTCCTGTATCAATAAAACGATACCAATACATATCCTTGAGTTTTTAGTAACTTTTTTTAACCAGTCAACTTGATTGGTTTAAAATTAATTAAATTAATAAAATACAAAATAAATAAATAAATAAATAAATACATACAAATTGTTCTTTAACATTAATTAATAATTAGAAAAATAAAATTTTATAGGAAAGTCAACAAAGTAATAGTTTTACTCAGTACTATGTATGAGTAACGAGTTGTATGAGTATGAGTACTATGTATGTAGTATGTAGTATGTACTAGTAGAGTAGTATGTATGAGTACTATGTGTCTTGGACGTCTATATAGACTGCGTTATTGCGTCCAGATGCCTATAGTTGTTATTAGTGGGTTTTCTAATTTAGAATTACAGAGAGAAGGAATCGCTTAGAGATGGTTTTTAATAAAGTCTTCTATTGTAAGGGTATTTGGAGAATTTTCTCAAAAAATCAAAGGATCAAATGATTCTTCTTCAAACTTAAAGTACTAATTGCACATATATATATATAATCTAACCTAAAATTTCATTTCAAAATTGAGTTTAGGAAGAAGTAAATGAAAGTATATTTTATTTGAAGAAAATCATAATTTGAAGGATATTCTAACATTCGCTGGCAAAAAGGAACTATTCAGGTAAAGAACACCGTTACAGATGAATTCATAGAACTTAGTCAGCTTTGTCATTTTGCCGCTTCTCACAGGAACAGGTCTTCTTTGTGAAGTTTCTTGTTTCTCATTAACCAGGTGGTGTTAATTATTATTATTATTGAAGTTTTCTTTTATAGAAATTGTAATCTTTTAATTTACGTAGTAACTGCCCCCCCCCCCATTATGTTAGTAAAGGATGGATTAAAGAGAGGTATAATAGTTTTCCGTAGCCTATTTCTAAAGTAGATTTTCTTTTTATTAATGGGGCATTGTTATTATTATTTGTCTGTAGGAAGAGCCCACATACATAGAGCTAGCGAAAAGAAAAACAACACTAACTGGGTCAAGACGAAAAAACCAGACCCGGGTCAAACCCCTTCTAAGATTCAACGCAGTTCGAAAAAACGCACCATAACCTTAAAGGGAAATATCCTAAGCTCTTTCAGTTGGCATCCTGTTTAAACCAAAGGTTTTAAACCTAATTTACTTGCAACCAAGTAATTTATCATAAAATGGATGTGTGTGTTTCTTCCTCTGCCTCACAAACTCTCCAAAAGGAATCTGGCATGAAACACATTAGGTAGAGGTGTTTCCATAAACCAGAATGCTCAGTAAGGGATCCAACCAGAGCTCGAGAGATTTACGTTTATTCCTGGATACACCTGTGATGGTCGTGAGTAAGCTAGATTCAACTTTTTTGTCAATATAGGCTCCTTCCATATCATTCGTCTGTCCAAGGAATTTCACAGCCTTATGTGGGGTTTATATTAATAGGTGGAGGCGGAATATGGAGTCTTCTTAGGGTGAACAGCATCACTTCACTCCATATTTGAGCTTCCATTTCTGGTTTCCATTCATTCTGGGTGTCCTCAAAGTTTTTTGAATGATCCTTACCCAGTGATAGGGTTTTAATAAAATTTGATTCGATATTATAATTTCTGCTTGAAATGAAGCAAAGCTTAAATTAGCTAGAATGTGATGGATGGTTTTGAAACTGAGATAAATTAGTTTTAGTGGACATATTGAAAAGGATTTTCTATATGTTTCTACAACGCCATACAACTCCAGATTTATTGTCAAAGTTTTCCATTGTACAAACCTATGAATGATAATGGAAAGCTGCTGTCTTCTTTGACAGATAAAACAAATGAATATAAACTCTGTTACTGCTAAATAGTTTGTGTATTCATCCATTAATAATAAAGACCACAAAGATTTTAAATAAAAATAAATAAAATACAATAAATCTGGTGTAAATCACGGTGTTTCTTTTAATATTTACTTTAATATATAATAAAAAAAATAAATATTTGTTTTAAAACATTTACTTCTAATAAAATTTAATATTTTTTACTAATATGCTTAAATATTTATTACCCTTAGTTAGCCGGCTATGAAGGGCAAGTTCAGCCAGATATCGATTTTTTATTAGAGGGGAGAGCTGTGGTCCAGTAGGCCCCGGATTCTCATCGCTGTTGTACGCGCGTTTGTAACCAAGATCTGCTACTAAATTTAGTAGCTACCATTTTTTCTTTCTCTTACTCCTTGTAAGAAAAATATTGTAATCGTGTCAAATTTTCGATATCGCTTTTTTTACTGGAAATATCCGTTTTGAAGTCCCCTGAATCCAAAAAAGTGATTTTTTGGTATGTGTGTATGTGCACAGAGTAGCTCAAAAACGAAAAACTGTAGAAACTTAAAACTTGATATTCCGCTAGGATCTGACAGTACGATATCTGTCAAAATTTCTCAACCAGAGTACACTTTACTAATTTTTTTTTTTTTTTTTTTACTTTCTGCGATTTTCTCAAAAATGGCTCCGACGATTTTCTTGAAAATTCCTATATAAACTACACATACAAAGAGCTACAACTTTTATTTAAAACATTTCTATGGGAAAATTCATTTAAGGGCACTTTTGGGGGGAGGTGTGGGATTAAGTTTTCATCTAAAGTGCTATTTCAGTTTATTAGACAATTCTGTCATCTAAATAATATTAATTAGAATTCAATATGTTGTTGAAATTCCGAGTTTGAAAAAAATCGGATAACCAGAAGTGCTTTACCACTTTACTAAATGATTTTTTTTCACTTTTTCTCGATTTTCTTAAAAATGGCTCTAACGATTTTCTTGAAACTTCTTATATAATCTAAACATACAAAGATACAATAACTTTTATTCAAAACATTTCTCTGGGAAAATTCATTTAAGGGCACTTTTAGGGGAGGGGTGGTGAAGAATCTGTCTACCATCATCCATCATCAGTGAAAGGCAATCAATTTCGTATAGAGAGTTTTTCTACAAATTTATGTTTCTGTCACATCACACTTGTTGATTGTATGTGCGATGTTATAAGATTAAGCACTAACAAGTATGGAAGATTCTTCTCGATCGTTCTTATATGAAGGAAAAGGATTGTGAGATTCGGTCTTTTTAAAAAATAAGAAAAACTTAAATTGTTGCCAAGGTTTTGACAAATATATTGTCTTTTTCAAAGCATAAAAAAAACTATTAAATAATCTTCAAAACATAACAAAGTAAAAAACTTATGTACAAAATTTGGAAAATAAAAAGTTGAGAACACCTAAAGATCACAGAGAATAGTGATGTAGTGTGACAGATTTTTTTTTCTTACTAGAGCCTTTCTCATTGTCCTATGATAGACATGGGCGTGGGTATGTGGCGTCACAATCGCTCACCCTTCGGGGTACAATCAGCCTCTGGCTCTCCAGGTTTGGGGAATCCCTCACCCCAACCAATCCAATCCTGATCTTTTCCCCTTGCTGGGTTGCCTGTAAGTATTTTGGGTTACTGAACAATGGACAGGAATCACTAGATGGAATCTGTAGATCCTGTAGTGGAAGGACGAAATCGAAAAATAATAGTTTAAAGTTTAGAATATTTTATAGTATCCAAAATTGTATTTTTGTTAATATTTTATAATTATCTTAGTGCTGTGAATTTACCTTCAAAAAGAGTGTATTGTAGAGCCAGGTATATTAATATTAAATCTAAGGTCATTGCTATTAGGAAAACAAAGGCACAAAAATCCGTTAATATAATACAATGCGATTTGGCCAACTGCTTTGTTAGAGAGCATTCCTTCGAACAGGCTGTACTCTACCTTCCAACAAGAAGAGTCTCACTTCTGCTTTCAAACAACGAAGTCTGTATTCTGCTTCCAAAGCCAGAACACTTCAGGAATCG
Organism: Triatoma infestans; assembly: GCA_011037195.1. NCBI lineage: Eukaryota > Metazoa > Arthropoda > Insecta > Hemiptera > Reduviidae > Triatoma > Triatoma infestans. Next base: position 54,357 of record JAAEAF010003053.1, on the reverse strand, counting down.
CTCTCTTAGTATCAGTGCCAGTTTCCAAATAAATTAAATAAGTTTATAATATTAAATAAGTTGTAGTTATTATTTTAACAGAATATATTAATTGTTAACAGTGGTGATTTCTTGTTTATTACTAATACTTCATTATATCTTTTAAACTTACATACTTATAAGCCCTAATACAAAACCGCTCGTGCTACTTACTACAAACACACATCACACCAAAACATTACAATCCATTGGGCGTGAGATCAGTCACGCTAGCTCGTCAGAGTTGAAATACTGAATTAAGGGGGCAAGCACCAGTTTCTAAGCCAATTGCTTGCAATTGAGGTTGGATTCGTAATGGGCTTGTTTTAAGCAACAGCTCTAAGCAAAAAATGCTCGATTTTTTTTGTTCACTACTCTCTGTAGTGTTGAGGTGTTCTCAACTTTTTATTTTACAAATATAGTTTTAAATTTGTTATGTTTTGAAGATTATTTAACAGTTTTTTTGTTTGTTTGTTTTTTGTGCCTTGAAAAAGACAATATATTTGTCGAAACGTTGGCAAGAATTTAAGTTTTTTTTTTATTTTTTAAAAAGACCAAATCTCACAATCCTTTTCCTTCACTAACAAGTATGTCTGGATGTTTAGTAGCAAAAATGGCATGATTATATGATAATAATGGATTGATTATATGATAGTTATGGATGATTATAATGATAATATGTTTTGAAGAATGTTTACAATTAAATTTTAATAGAGTAGTGTTGTTAAGTATGCTTTGTGATTTGTCAAGGAGGGGTTGGGGGAATATCGAGAGTATAATATTATACAAATAAAAACATGTAAAGATTGAAGAAAAGGAATGTATTAAGTTAAAAGTGTGTAAACAATATATATATTACTACTGAAATCCATATAAGTTAAATATAAGAAAATATTTAGTAGGTAAATTGGTATGTAAGAAAGGTTGGGTAAAAAATGGTAAATTTGAGATGATATTAAAATAAATAATTAGTGCAAAATAAAAATATATTTGCTTTATTTATCATCATTCTTATTTATGATAAAATGATATTAATAATATATTCAGAGAAATGACGTTATAATAATTTAATAGTTTTATATTAAAACTTGTTTGGGGGGGGGGAGGTAATGAAAATTGAGTTACATGAAATAGTAGAAAATTTAAATAAGAGGTGCATGATTCATGCTTTAGTTTAATATTGATGCTTTTTTTTTGTTTTTTAATTGAAAATGAATGAAGGTGGTAATATATGTTGTGTGTGTCCGTATATATACGTATATTACTTTTAATCTATGTCGTATGTTTGTAATTTAGTTTAGGGAATGATTTTTTTTAAAGAGAGTGTCTGAGTTATAGTTCATGTGGTCATTCATTATGTTTTTGTGGTTAGTCTTGTGTTTGTATATTCTACTGTGTCTAAAATACGTTAAAAAAAAAAGGATGAATATTAAACTAAAGCATGATACATGCACCTCATATTAAAATTTCATACTAGTTTATGCAACTCACTTTTCTTCCCCCCACCCCGCGTTTAAATATAAATAAATCACATATTATTGTAACTGCATTTCTCTCAACAAATAATTAAAATCATTTAACCATAAATAAATATATGATAAATAGAAAGCGAATAAATGTTTACTTTGCTCTAAATAATTATTTTAATATCTTCTCCATTTCAAATATACCATTTTCTATTAACATTAACCTTCTTTCATACCAATTTAACTAAATATTTTCTTATATTTAACTTGCATGCATTTTAGTAGTTTTATATATATATTGTTCACACACTTTAACTTTCATTCTTACATTCTTTTTCTTCAAATTCTTCCTTTCCTTCTTAATGGTATAATGTCCGCTTAAAATTTCCTACTATTAAAATTTAACTGCAAATATTCTTCAAAACACTCTATTTCGTTATCCACCAAAAAGGTAATTTATAATTATCCCATTTTTTACATTAAAAGACACAGACGTACTTCTTACTACTTAACCTTGTAACCTTCCTCCGCAACAAATAAATATGGTGTGACAGATACATAAAGTTGAAGATCCTCTCACGATGGATGAGATCAGGACCAAAACAGGTTAGGAACTTTAAAAAATAAGCATGCTACGATGGATAAAATTCCAGATGTTATCCAACATTGCGGACCCAACCATATATTTAACAATATATGTATTCAAAGGATTTGATTTTTAAATATTGCTTCTCACTGGAAATGCAATTTTGAGGTTACCGAATATAAATTTGTTTATTAAGTTCTTATACTTTTTTTTAAAAAAAAAAATTTAAGAGGCCTCAAGAGCTGTAGTATTGGCACCATTTCTGTGGCATTTCTCAGTTCACTTCCGGCCTTCGGGGCAGTGATTTTTCGTTACAGACAACATTGCCCATCACCGGGTAGTAAGCAATAGAGATTTCTAGAAAGAGAAAATCTAGAGTCAGCACTGCTAGGGCCTCCGCGTTACTAGTCCAGTGCGCTACCATTGAGCGATGGATGAGATGGAAGGATGACGTAACTCTTTTACAATAACTAGAAATCAATAGAAGTTTATCATATTAATTCCATTTTGGAAACGACAAGATAGATCTATCAAACTGTCGGAGTTACAACATTACTGAAATGTGATTAGTGATGTTGTGTGTTTGTGTGCTGGTAGCTTGTAGTGACTTGAGCGGTTTTGTAAAAGAGCTTTTAACTATATATGTTTTAAGAGAGAAGTAATAAGAATAATTAAGAAAACACTGGTTAGATTAAATTAAATATATTCTTTAAAACTATTTAAATGCTACTCAATAACACAGCAATATGTTTATTAATTTACTGAATTTAGTTGGAATAAACTCATATGATTTAACCTATAACTGGCACAGTCCTGATGTGTTCTGCTTCGGTGTCTACAACAAACTGTGCTAAATAGATCAATTGTTAATCTAGAATAAATGTTAATCTCTATCACTGGCATGAGTTTAAGAGAGCGATTCTTGAAGCAAGTGTTCTGGCTTTGAAAGCAGAATGCAGACTGTTCCAAGAATGCCCTGCTCTAGCGGGGGAGTTCTCTTACAAAACAGTTGACCTAACGAATTCTTGTGCCTTTGTCTCTTTAATTGCAATGACCTTATACATGACTTTAAATACACCTTTTTTGAAGGTAAATTCACTATTTATTTTCCAAAACTGCTTCACTTAAATATTGTCAAAATTCACTAAACTATTTTTCAAAACTATTATTTTTGCATTTCTTTCTTCCATTACATTACCAACTGTTAGCCCAATGATTTTTGTCCTCTAATGGGTGGGCTGTTAATGTTAGAAACGAATATGTATCCGCTTTATTCTCTTCTACAAATAAAGTGATCATTTTTGTGGAATAATTGTCACATCTTTACTTCATGCTACACACATCACATCATGAAAAAAGCCCTCGTTTAGAAAAAAAAAACCTAATCAGAGGCCTATGTTGTTACATGTTTTTAGCATTTTGATGGTTACTGTAGTGTTTTATAAAATTTTAGGGTTTCTCTTAAATTGTGGAACACTAAAATGTAAAATTAAAATAATCAGGACTAAAAGCATCAAATAAAAAAAAGCAGTATTTCCATCGTATATATGTCTCTCTAGTTTACTAATGATAGGTCATCATGAAGTGTGCCGTATCAAATAAAGTATTATCTTGATATAGCGACTGATTATTTTTAAAGATTTTTCAATTAAAAATGGCGACCACTGGCACTAAGAACTTTCTCTTAATGATTTTATACATTTCCTTGAATTTCCAGCTTAGTGCTTTTTCCCTCTTTCTTTTAATAAATTCATTAACACTGCTATAAATACATTTTTATTTCATTAACTACTACTTCTCTTTGGATTTTTAATTTATTTTATAAATAGAATGACAATTTTAACATGCACCACCCATGCAAGATAGAAAAATATTCCAAAATGATAACCTAATTAATTTTTTTCAAGGATTCCATATATTTAATTAATTATTTTTTGTTAAGCTGCAGAAATAAGAGATTTCAAAACCAACTTTCATATTTCAAAATGGATATCATAATTCACAAAAATGATCTATAGAATATTCGTTGAGTTATTCAATTTTGAATGTAGAGAGAAATTCTCTGCCTTCTGATTGCTATTATTATTCAAAATGGGCCACCACCATCATCAAATAAGCACAAATACGCTCATTTTCATTAAGTGCTTTAATTAAAGAATCAGGACAGATTTCTTCGCAGGTTTCAGAAATTCTTTTACACAGTAGTGACATGGTTTAAGTTACCATAAACTTTTCTTTTTTTTTCACGTATCCCTAGAGGCTGTAATTCAGAGACGTTAGGACTGGGGAGCGGGTAGGCCAGCCAATCCAATTACATTGGTAGTGCAATCAAGATAACGCCTTACTATTCCCACGCATTATGAGCTAGACATCTATCTTGTTGAAAGTATGTCATTTGCCGGCGTCCTAGAGGGACATTTACAAGTAGACCTAGGAACACTTCACTTAAGAAATGAAGACAACCTGCCCGCATTCTATATTTCATTGAAAAATACGGTCCTACAAATTGATCCCCTATTAGGCCGCACCACATATTTATGGAAATTTTTGGTCAGACTCTGTGACTTATTCAAGATATATAATATCTGTATTTTCACCTGCCCATGTTTTCGGAAATTCCACCTATTTAATAATCGTTATTGTGGTGGTTGGTTCCGCAGGGCTGGAAAGCATCAGAGACATTTTCCGTGATAGCCTGGTTCTTTTTTTTGGTCATCGACCGGTTTCGGGCGTTCGCCCAATCATCAGGATGTTTTTGTTAAAAGTGTAGTACACAGAGCAAATACAGTTGATACACAATTGTTATACTATTTGACAAAAATATCTTGATGATGGGCGAACGCCCGAAACCGGTCGATGGCCACAAAAAGAAGCAAGCTATCACGGAAAATGACTCTGATATTCAATAATCCATTAATCGAAAATTGAACTTCTTCACTCCTTATAATATAATTTTGCCCTATAAATTCAGCACAACATAGAAATATTTTTTATTTTTATACTTAGGCGACTACAAAACATGTAACATGTAACACGTGACATGTGCGTATGTGAAAAGTCAATTCGCAAATTTAACGCTATCGCAATACTTTCTCTTACTACGGTAACTATTTTTAAGACCAAAATCGCAAAAAAAAATACACAAAATTATCAATAACTTATCTTTTTTTTTTTGTTGATAAATCTGTGGGAGAAATTAATTTAGATTAAAGGAAGAATTAGGAAAGAAGTTTTCTGTGGACAGAGAGGAGTATTACCATCCATGGTACTTACTATCCATCGTATTACGTTCCATATATTACCATCACTTTTAAGGCCAGGTTACTATATCGGTTTTTTGATTCATTTTTTTAGGTTCTATCCAAAGTATATCATTCATTTTCTACTTCCTTTTATTGATTTTTTATTGTAACCTTTTTGATTTAATCGCAAGCAATAACAGATTCTGACAGTAAAGCTCGCTAATCTAATGGTAGTCACTAGTCAGTCATTAAAGGTACAATTCTTTAATGATTTTATGAAGAAGAAATTTATTACGGCATAGATAATGTGCGTGACTACCATGAGGATTTACATTATATAATAACACAGTTCACAGGATTTATTAGCACTCACTGGCTGTTATTTTTAATAGAACACATTCATTGGTGGACAACTCCTTTTTTTTTCTTTACTTTCTCTCTTACCACTGAAAAGGAAATATTGCGATTGCTCCAAACTTTTAAAAATGGAGTTTAGACCGGAAATTCAGGGTTTGTGTTCCTGAGCAAGAAAATTTTCTTTTTTTTTTTAATTTATGGAACGTTAAACATCTATGGTCAATGGCGCCCGGAGAATTCTTAGCATTGCCGGCCTCCGGACAATATTCTCTCGCTACAGACAACATGTGTGATGGATGCAAGAAACTTGAAATAATATTAAATTTTAAATAAATCTAAATTATCAAAATATGTTGCAAAAGGACCAGCCAGGTACTCGTCCTGCTGGTAAAGTCCTGTTACTCGTACGGTTCAAGAACAATTATGGCATTGTACTGTACTACCCCTTCTTCTCACAGGGGAGGAATTGAAACAAAGAGAAGAGATATTTTAGACAGACTCGTTCTAGCTACCAAGTTGAAAACATCAGTGCCAGTATCAAGTTTTAAGAGTTTATTCCATTTAAATTATAAGCATATTGTTGTTAACTTAATTTCTCTTACAGAATATATCTTTTGAGAAACAGTGTGACTTCTTTATCAATGCTAACACTTCTTCTCTTTTAAGCTACATATTTACAAGCCCTTCACACAAAATCGCTCGTGCTACTTACTACAAAATACAACACCACACCATAACATTACAACTGTATATCATCGGTCATTCTTCCCGTGTATACCCGTTTCCCAATGGTACTCGGGGGCAGTTTAAGGACCGTATCTACCCTTTCGGGCTTTACCAGTCCCCCCGTTGCAAGCAACGGGATCGTTTAACAAGAAAAGGATGTCACCACCATGGAGAGACTGTTAGTACAATACCACGCCATGGCAGAAGTGCCGAACCCAGGCACTCTCCCGCTTGACCCATTTAAGGGCAGGTTGAGTGGTCACACTCCACTCCCAGAAGCTAGAGAAGGCACTCCCTAGCAGGCTCTGGAAAACCGCGCCCACCCAGCAAATACGCTTCCAGCTACGGGCTGGCACCGGGGTTTAATTTATATTGCGAGTCACCTCCCGCTCAACTCATGACTTCGGTCATTGGAGTTGTTGCTTAAAACACGGTCATTACGAATCCAACCTCAATTGCAAGCAATTGGCTTGGAAACTAGTGCTTGCACCCGTAGTTCAGTATTTCAACTCTAACGAGCTAGCGTGACTGATCTCACGCCCGATAGATCTACAGATTCCATCTACTGATTCCTGTCCATTGTTCAGTAACCCAGAATACTTACAGGCCACCCTCAAGGGGGAAAGGATCAGGATTGGATTGGTTAGGGTGAGGGATTCTCCATCCTGGAGAGCCAGAGGCTGATTGCACCCCGAAGGGTGGGCGATGGTGACGCCACTTACTTACTTAAGCCATGTCTATCATTGGACAATGAGAAAGGCTCTAGAAAGAGAAAATCGAAGGGCACAGCACTGGATTCGAATCCGGGACCACCGTGTGAAAGTCCAGTATGCTAACCACTCAGCTATTCTCCCCACTATATCAAATACAAGTGCACAAACTTGCGACTAAACAATCGCAGCGATAAAAAAAATTTGCAACCAGTACTATTTTCGCTGCGACAAGACTGTCGCTCTACCTCAATAAAACAAAAGGATAGGCATAGACATGCGCAGGGAGGCATTAATTGTAATCATTAACATAATAATTATTGGGCTCAGTCTCTTTCTTTGATTTCATTTAATTGTTATCGATCTGATAAGTAAAGTAGTTCTAATAAGTCGTAGGTAGTAAAATAGTGTAATGAGGGCAGATATAACTATAATAAATATAATTATGATTCTATTTGATCCGATTATTGATTGGATAACTAGTCACTTGGATATAAATCCAATGAAGGGGGGCACCCACTTGCGATAGTTTAGACCGCAGTTCTGGAGTAGTAATGTACTGGTCTCTGTTTAAAATACTGCAAATACTTGTTTAAAATGTCTGACAACGAATCTACCGGAAATGATGACGGATGAATATTAGCAGTAATTGATTCTGAGTTACTTACTTAGGAAACTGAAAATAGGAATATAGTGGGTGTAATTTAAAAAAAAAAACTTTGGGGTGAAGTTTGAGTGCAAGTGATTCAAAACTGGACTGAACTGCCAGTAGGGTGCTCACATCAATCTTCCAAAATAGCTTGTGAAAACTGCCCTTTCAATAATCTCTGACTTGATATGATTGGATGTACCCAATAACGATGTTTACGCCGTTTATTTCTCGCCCGAAGCAAAACAGCAATCACACAAGTAGTTTCAATGACATCCATTTGAAAAACTATCCTAAAATTCAACGATTTATCTATCGCAGTGTATGCCCCTTGTATGATTTTTTGCGGCACCGAGATTTTGTTTACCGCGATTAAAAATGGCGAGTGTGCGTCCTGGTGAGTGGTACATATGATTTCAATGGGAAATTTATATCGGCGATTTTCGTAACTCTAGTGCCGTACAGTCGAAGGTTCCTCTCAAAACACACCTGGAAGTTTATTAATGATAAAAGCAGCTGTATTGGTAGTAATAGTATTCACGAAATAGACTGGGTCCCTCTATAAGCCCAGTTGCAGTACGACATCTGTAAAAAAAAAAAGACTAAAATAAGCACAATTGAAGAAGAATGTCCAAAATTTTTATTTCACTCTGTGACCATAAAAACTCCGGCATCGTGAAGAAAACTATTTACTTTGCAATGTATCTTGTCTTATATTTCAAACCTTATCCTATTATTTTAAAACTTAAGAAGTTTAAATAAAGAAGGAATCAAAAAAAAAAAAAATACCTCGCGGGGATTTAACTGCTCGTTTGGGAAAGTATAAGGGAAATTGTCAAGTAGAAATCAATTTAATCCCCCAGGTATACTAAAATTGTTTCAACTGAATTTTTTTTATTAAAAGTTTATTATTTCTTCCGCTCCAGTTTTTATCGGCAGAGTCTGTTTGTTTATTTTCTTCTTCAACAAACTTTTACAATTTACATACAAACTTGGAACTTTCGTAATTAAAATTATTAATGGAAAAAGATGAAGAAGTTTGTGATATACATATATAATGAGCTAAAAAATTTTCATTGTACTCGTATTCTACAAATGGTTTGACTATACCATAATTTATGACAGGAAACTTGTTTGACTATATATAGCGTATTTTGCAAATGCGAATATCAAATAATCTCAGAATCAAACAATTCTATTTTAAGTAATGCGTAATTAATAATTGAAAAACTTCCTTTTGTATAAAAACCTGGTGTAAAACACACACACACAATTTTCTCTTACTACAGTTCTCATTTTATAATTAGTGTACCAAATTTAAAGAAATTCATCGAACCCTGAAAAATCTGTTCAGTGAAAGCGCACTTCCGGTTTAATAATTTTCTTGAAACTCGAAATGTTGGCCATCGATTTATTTCTAATTAATTTTAGTTGTGGATGATAGAATAATTGTATAATCAACTATGATAACACTTTAGAGAAAAACCATTCCTTCCCCAAAAGCCCCCTTAAATGACATTACCAAGTTTGTATAGGAGAAACGTTACAAATAAAGTTGCAACTCTTTATATGTATAGTACACATACCTACTTTAAAGAAAAATCGTTGGAGACGTTTTCAAGAAAATACCAGAAAACTGAAAAATATATATTAGTAAAAACGCACTACCTGTCATCCGATTTTTTCAAAATCGGAATTTCAACAACATATTCAATTCTAATTTATATTATTTAGATGATAGAATTGTTTAGTAAACTGAAATAGCACTTTAGAGGAAAACCTAACCTCACCCCTCCACCAAAACGGTCCTTAAATGAAATTTCCCGAAGAATGTATTTTGACGGAGTTCTGGAGGAACAATAGTTTTCCTCTAAAGCACCACTTCAGTAGTGTGTATGGTTCTGCCAACTATATAATGTTGATATACATTAAAAGTATTTGGTATTTTATCCGTGCATACTGATTTTGTTCCTGACCGGTTTCGGATTTTCATCCATCGTCAGAGCAAATTCGAACCAAGTTTGTGTAGATAGAGTTCACTACAACATAATGTTTCTGTTACACTCACACTCTTACATAAATCCACAGCCAAAGGGCAGTAAAGACTGCAAGCATTAGCCATTAAACCAAGGCTCAATTAGTTTCTTTTTATAGAAAATGAAGTGAGTGTAACAGAAACATTATGTTGAAGTGAACTCTCTACAAGAACCTTGATGTATTTGCTCTAATGATGGATGAAAATCCGAACCAGTCAGGAACAAAATCAATATGCATGCTACGACGGATAAAATACCAGATTTATCCAGCATTGCAGATCCACCACACATTTTAATTAAAAAGTATTGTTTGAAGATAATCGGTTAGCCGGAAGGGCGATTTTACATTGAAATTTTCTCGAAAACGTACTGTAACGATTTCCTTTAAACTTGGGAATAGTAACTGCACAGTTATAAACCTATCACATTTCATATTCATAATATTTTTTTGTGAAAAAAATGTCCTGTAATAGGATCCAAAGAGAGGATCTATAGCAGCAAAAGAGAGACAAAAATGCCAGGACCACTCTCTCGGACTAGAGTGGGAGAAACTGTATAAATACAGCGACGGGAGATAGATATACAACAGACTACACTCGCCAGTCACAACGTGTCATTTACCTTACCCTTTACCACTCTACCGTATTCTACCATTTTAGTGTAAAGTCTAGGCAATCAGTGTCACTTTTAACACTACACAGTGTTCAGCCATATCTAATTGTTCATTCAAACCAAACCATTTCTCTCCTTTATCAAACTCATTATAGTCCTATTCTACATAACTATATTAAGAAGGAGTAAGAGAAGATTTTGTGAGCGTTTTATACCAGATTTTTTAATATATTAAACATATACAATAAAATTAAAAGACACCATATAATATGTTGTACATAAATCTGAGAATTGTTATTATTGATTCTATTCAATAAACAAAGTGATTGTACATAATAAATTTATCTAATTACTTTACAATTTTCTTGTAGTGGTTGTTAAAGTTAACTAAAAATAGAAAGAAAAGTTCAAGGCACCTAATAAATCTAATGCCATGTTCGACTACATCCGAGATTGATCACCTAATAAATCACTTACTCCTTAATTTGTAATTTTTTTCCCCCTTTTTTTATTTAGCTTGATTTCGCTAACTGCCTCTACTTCTTCTCATCAGTTGGTACAAATAAAATTGTGATTGCTTTGACAACTAGTTACAAATAGTAAAGATTATCAGCAATAATTGAAAACAGGTAGGCAGTATAAAGAAAATAATGCTTTGAGATAGCAAATGAGGTATATATATATATATATATATGTGTGTGTGTGTGTGTGTGTGTGTGTGAGAGGGAGAGAGAGAGTGTGTGTGTGTATGTGCGCCATCTTCCGTCATCTTCCTAAAAAAGTTTTTATCATCTTACCTACATATACAACTCTGTGCTTCATACTGCGTACTCCACTATCATTGAAGAATTCAACGATACGGATGATCCCAAAACCTGGTAAACCTACACATCTTCCTTCTTCAGCTTACAGACTGATAAGCTTACTATACCGACGCTAGGATAAATTCTCGAAAAACTTTTACTGAAACGAATCAACCCTATATTTGCGAAGCTTAGCGTTGTTCAATAAAAAATCATCAATTTGGCTTCCGAAACAACCACAGCACAATATACAGATGTCACCGCGGCAGTAGATGTCACCTTTTGCTTTGAAGAGAAAGCAGTATTGCATGGGGGCATTTTTTAGATGTTACCCAGGCTTTTTTGATCGTGTTTGGCATTCTGGATTGCTATTCAAATTTAAAAAAATCTGGTGTGAAACACTCATACAACTTTCTCTTACTCCAGTTTTCAAAATTCAAATTGACAAATTTTATAGTTTGTGTACAAAATTTAATAAATTCGTCAGAGTTCGTTGAAATTCGTCGAAAACTGAAATAAAAACTGTTCAGTAAAAGCGCAGTTGCGGTTTACTAATTTTCTTGAAACTCGGAATTTTGGCCATCTATTTATTTCTCATTAATTTTGTTTGGATGGTAGAATTGTATAATCAACTATGATAGTACTTTAGAAAAAAGCAAAACCCCACCCCTCCCCGAAAAGTGCCCTTAAATGAATTTTCCCAGAGAAATGTTTTAGATAAATGTTGTACATCCTTGTAAGTATACGTGATGTACAAGTTTCAAGAAAAATCATTGGAGCCATTTTTGAGGAAATTGCAAAAAAAGTAAAAAATCCAACTAGTAACGTGATACTTCCAGTTGAGGAATTTTGACAGATGGCCCACTGTCGGATCCCATAGTGATACGTAAACGGAATGTCAAGTTTGAACTTTCTACGATTTTTTCGTTTTTGAGCCACACACAAACACACAAAATCACACAGACCATTTTCTAAAAGCCACATTTTTAGACTCAGTGGACCTCAAAACGGATATTTCCCGTGAAAACTCGATATCGGAAATTTGACACGATTACAATACTTCCTCTTAACTAAGGATTAATGAAAGTAAAAGTGTCTCCCATTTACCTACTTCCTCATTTTAAGTTCATACCTCTCAGAACGATTCTTTCAAGTCCAGTAGTGGCACAGCGATCTCTTCTTTCTCGTCAGTGGGAGGCTGGAGTACTGCAGGGGAGTAAACTTTGTCTCGTCTTACAACATTATAAACATTGAACAGTACTTCCATTCACACTACTTTGTACATACGCAGACGACATACTAGCTACAAGTACAACACCTACAATATCTTCCCATAATTTACAGACCCACTTACAAATTATAGAACCATGGGCAAAAAAAGTGGAAAATTAAAATGAACACACAAAAATGCCAACATGTCACGATTACTCTCCGGCAGAGCTTCTTTCTTCCTGTCTACTTCAATAACAATCCTGTTTCTTTCACAGACCTGGTGCACCACCTTGGGCTCTTCATAGACAAACGACTCACTTGGAACCCCACATACAAGACTTAAAAGAGAAGTAATCACTAAACTTGCCAAATTCCTTTACGGACTTCTCGGAAGACGATCTAAATTACCAACGAAACCTAAAAGACTTACACAATGCCATTACGATACAATACCATTCTTTAAAATCAGTATGGACTTATAGGCTAGAGCTGTGGGATTCAGCCGAGACGAAAAACATACGAACCACTCAGACATTGCAGTCTAAGTTACTCCGACAGATATACTTGATGCACTTTTCTAGGTCACAAACCTAACCCTTCATAACAACCTAAACATCCCTTTCGTACAAAAAGAGGCCAATCAAGAGAGATTTCCTTCAGGACTAATCAATACTACGGGTATCCCGTAGAGAGTGCTACAATTGGATAGTTTCTCTCCTCCACTCCTCACGTCTTATCTTACAGCTTATTTACTTATTGCATATCTCCAAACAGATTGTAATTTACAATAAAAATGAAAAAAAAAAAAAAAAAATTTCATTAAATTTGAAATATGTACTAACTTTAAAATTTGTCAGTAACAATTTGAGAAAGTTGTGTGAGTATTTCACACCAGATTTTTAACAAAAGTAACAATATTCCAAAAAATATGGGCTAAATATAAATGCAGACAATTATAAATATAACTGTATGAATGCTGACGTATGATGATTCACCACCAATTTAACAACGGTAGTAGAATTATAAATATATGTCTATATAGTTTTTAGTGACTAACGTTTCATTTATTTATTATATACAATATGTGGGATGAAGATAAATGAAGTTGATGTACATATATGTAACTATAGATGTAAACAATATAGCGGAAACAATGGATTTAATTTTCTAAAGTTTATTTACCTTTCTCTTGTCAAATTATTACATTGTTCTATTTTAAGTGTATATTAATGCAAATTTTTATCGTATTGTCAATAAGTAATATAATTTTTGAATTTTTGTTAAACATTTTAAAAAAATTAAATGCTTAAAAATGGTAAGATTTAATTATGTCAAATTACTTTTTTTTACAGTGAACCTCTTTGCAATTATATTGGCGCTTAGGCCAAACTGCAAGAGCTAGTGTTAGGGATAGAGGGAGACTCAAAAGAATTGAACATTTGTTTCCTATCTCGCAAGAAAATAAAAAAATCTGGTCTGAAACATTCACAATTTCTCTAACTGCAATTTACATAGTTTTGATTGATTGATTGATTTAAATAAATATAACATAGTTAGAAATTTTTAAGAAAAATATTACAAAAAAAGGTCATACGTCTATTTTTGTGCGCTTAGCATTCCATGTTTTCAAAAAAAATCAATCGGTGCAGCCGTTTTCGAGAAAAATTCCAAAAATTCAATAACCTATTCTGTAAAGACACACTTCCGGTTAGCCGTTTATTATTATTATTAAATCAAGGGTACCTATCGGCATGAGACCTAAGCCAATATGGCTTTTATCCTCCCAATTCATACCTCTAATTAATCACCCTCCCGGTAGATAGGTTTGACGGTCTGTCTACAATATCCTAAAATATCCTTTGCCCCTGTGGAATATTTACTGGGAACTATTCCATTTGCTAAAGATTGGGATTCAGGTGGACGGGGTAATAAGAATGAGTTCTGAATTTTTCTATTGAACCTTGCATTTATTTCCATCACTGCACGTAAAAGATTACAGTGATAACCCTAGTCTTCAGCGGGCAAGTTGATGTGCAACGCACTGGTAATGGCCTGGATAGTGATGTAGCTCACATGCAGATCCTAGATACTGGCGTCTGAAGCTATGGATGCAAGAATGGGTCCTGCAAACCAGCTTCTATTCAACGGAGGACCAGCTCTAAAAGAAAGGATAGAGCAATGTTAATGAAAGAAAATATACCTTTATGAATCACTACAACAAATGCAATAACATCTTGTAATAAGTTGAACAACTCCAATGAAGTATCACATGATAAAATTCTACACCATTGAAATAGGTGATTGCAGACGTTAATGTAGCACATGCAAATAAGGTTTACTCAACCACAAGAAATACCTGGATGTGAAGATCCACAGTGCACTAGAAATGAAGTAAGGTTGCTATATCTGACGGGCCTCACAGTTGAGTTAAAGGCTGTGTAATTCAGCTATCAGAGTCGACTGGTACTAGTTCCTTAAATGAGTTCAAGTATTTAATATAAGGTATTAAATAATAAACTGCAATGTGCATGAAATTGTCAGTAATGGAAGTTAAATCGCTCCAATTTAGTTGATGATCACAGCATATATGTAATATTGTAAAATGCTTCCTTAAGGTTGCCAAGTCCTCAGCTAATGATGCAAGAATGTTAAAAGTAGATATTGGCAATAATAATAATAATAATCATCGTAGGAAATTAGGATGGGAAAAGGACCAAATAACTGTTCTTACCACCAGCCTTGGAGTCCCAACCTGATAAAAAATTAATTGAGAAGATCGTAATAATCCTCTTGAAAGTGCTTGTGACGAGATGTCTTGAATAAAATGAGATTCAATTGGATGAATGAGTTGCTTGGAGCTGCAAAATGGTTGAGTTCCGGTTTTAGAAACCATGTGCTGTAGAATTAAAGATGGCCGTCAGTAGCAGGCAAATAAAGGACTAGAAGCTAGTACAAAAGCAAACTTGAAACTTACTCACTGAGCTAAACCCAATGAGAAATGCAGGCGACACTGCTTACTAGATCATCTCAACAGGTTTGACAACATGATCCTTTAATCAATGCAGTATTGTGCAAGGCACCAATTGTAATATAATATAAAATGAAGAAAAAATAGCATGAATCTTCATATAAATAGAATAATAGAAAATACAACCGGCTCAACCGTATGACCAGTCAAATTTCAAACACAGTAAGGGGGCTCCCACAACTAATTGTCCCCTCCGTTATCTATTCGCGTAGAAATACGCGATAACCTCCAACCCTCCCAGGTTTTCCCGCGAGAATAAGGCTTTCCAAAAAATCCGAAACCTAGTGCCAGCAAAACGGAGACGCTGACGGTTAACCGGTTAACTTCAAATTTGAAATGCTACCAACACTTCTAATGGATATATGATGGATGAAAGCAAGAAGCAGGAAAATGCGGACCGCTAGCTAAATATCCCGCAGCACTCAATTACTATCCTCTTGTAACAGCAACCAAAAAGAGTAAAGAGAAGAGATCCAGAACGGTGATTGTTGTATTAATGGTATTGATTGTGAAGATGAACAAAGTAATACAGGACATAATTTTATAAGTGAACATTTTGATGGTGTATCATTATTGAGAACTACTTGTCTTGAATGGGAACAAGTCACACAACGTACAGAGACTTATGTGATATTTGTGTACCAATCATTACTGATTTACAGCTAAAAGATGAACTATATTGAACTGTATCGAACTATATATCTCTGGACTGTCCGTCGATGTATATTTATACAATTTCTCCCACTCCAGTCGGAGAGAGTGCTTGGGTTCGTTTCTCTTCTCTTTACTCTCTTTGGTTGCTGATCTCTCTCTGGTTAATGTTACACTTTATACTTACTTTTATGGATGAGTGGACGACACCGCAATTCTCTCTTCAAATCCTGATTCCGTCGAAGGCTCACCATTTATAGGAAAGTCTCAATTATAATTATTAAAATTGCATCTATTTATCTACTAAATAGCTTTTATTGCAAAATTATTCCAAAAAAAAAAAAGAAAAACAATATTTTTGTAAACATTTTATTTCAGCAAGAAAGATATTTTTATTAGCTTCGATTAGTAACAGAAATTTAATTAAATATTTGGTAAATAAAGGGGGGGAAAAAGGATTTTTTCTCAAAAAAAAATATAAGTTCCTCTAAAAGAATTTAATATCTACAAATGGATTGGGTGAATACCCAAATAGGTTGTGGTATAAATGAATGGGTTTCTAATATTAAATATGAATCAACTATCACCTCTTAGTGTTGTATTTTTTTTTTTAAATCCTCTTAGAAATTGCCATTAAAATTTTATTGATTTAATTCAATTAAAATCTCCAAAGCAATTTTAATTCTATACTTTTATTTGAACTATATATTTTAAATCAAATTGAATTGATTAAATATATTTTAAATTGATCAGTTGATTTTCTTTTACATTTTTTCTTAGACAAGATTTCATATTAAATTAGTTTTATGATGTTATTATTTTCTCTTATTGTTCGTTGTAAAATTGTTATTTGATATCAGGTTGTTGACAAATTTTTGCAAGCTTAGATTCCTCTGTACATACTTTTGTTCAGATCCCCTGTATGCGAAAAGTTTTCATTTTTTCAGCAAATAACATTTATATATATTTATGAAAAAGATTAATTCAAAAATGAGAAATCGCGAAGTTTCAATACTGAATTTGTTTATAAATAAAGTACGACTGAGAGAAAAAATATCCATATTATATAGGAAATCTCTTTTTTATTTCAATAGAATTGATAAAAAAAAACTCCAGCCTTTTCTATATAATAGATGAATGAACCGACAGATTTATAATTAATCGTTAATTACTCAAGATGTTGGACTGCCCTCCGCCGATATAATGACTCCTAGATACGACTTCCAAAAACGCTTCAAAGTCTTGATATTAGACAGAGGGGCATGGAAAAACAGGCCACCAATTTTAGGCGAATTTATGTGGTACACGGAGGGTCCTAGGTTGGAGGAAGGAGTGGGAGTCGGCGTGTACGATATGTGACATCTCGTCAAGCCTGGGAAGGCTAGCCACAGTCTTACAGGCGGTTCTGGTCACAATTATTACCTGCGCCGCTGAAATAAGAAGACGGGGAGTGATAACTCCAGAATCGCCATTTATTCGGATAGCCAGGCTGCCCTGCGAGCAATTGACACGTGGGAGATCAGCTCAAGGCTGGTGTGGGACTGCCTAGCTGTACTCATTGAAATTAGTAGCCGTAATAAGGTTTTCCTGGTTAAGTACCTGGGCACTCGGGTTAACGGGCAATGAGGCCGCAGATCACCTAGCCCAGGAAGGTCCATTGGATCCCTTATTGGGTCTGAACCGTTCTGCTGCATCGTAAGATGCCTCAGGAGTGCATCCATTAGAACATGGAGCACCATCGATCAAGAGAATGGTAGGCTAGAACTCCACACCAAAGGCAGGCGAAAACGTTCATTCATAGCTACTCGCCAAGCTAACTGCAGAATTACTCCAACTAGGCCGCGGGCCCTTAAGGATACCAGTGCTTATGGCGTCCTCACTGGCCATTGTAGACTTAATAAGCACATGCACTGCATGGGCCTGGCAATGGATAGCCTGTGTAGGGTTTGTCAGAAAGAAGAGGAAACAGCAGTACACGTTTTGTGTCAGTGCGTGGGGCTCGATGGCTGAGGTTTCGCGTCTTTGGAGGGGAGAAGCTGGCACCTGCAAGTCTCAGCCAAGTGCCTCTCTCGGGGCTATTAAGTCTAATAAAGCAGACCGGACTCGAGAGGTTGCTCTGATGGGAGGTGCTCTTAACCGACCACCTAGGAGCCTCCCCGGATTCCAAAGTTCAAATAAAGGACAGGACCCGAGAGGGGCCTCCAACTTAGAGGATGTCACAATAGGCTGAAGAGCGAACCACCATAGAATCTAATCTAATCTAATTTTATCAGTTATTAAGGAAAAAATCTTAACGTAGAATCTTCCTTTCTTATTTAACTAATTTATTTTTTATTTACCTGAAATTTACTGCTGTCATAAAATAAGCGTGTAATTATTATGAGTCTTCGGGCTAATAATCTTAAATGTGTTTTTCCTGAAAGAGTATGAAAGGTGAGTGTCTGGTTTAAAAAGAAAAAAGAATGGGATTGAAATCTAGAATGAAAAGTTCGGAAGATGGAAGTATTTTCTCATTTTATAATGGATTAAAGCGGCTGTCAGAACATTGTAACTAGGCAACTATTTAAAAGTAGCGTTAAGAGATATATATGTTCTAGATTTAAAGTCAAGTACGATGAAGGTCAGGTTATCAAAACAGAAAGAACACTGATCCTTAACTTGCGTTAACTTGCGAATGCATTAGTCGATGCAACGAAGAAAGCCCCAGCTTAAAAATAATTTAGGTGCCAACAAAATACGCCAACAGAAATATAATGAAAGTAATAACAAAACTCATAAGGCTACATTAAAACTTTCTCTGTATATAAAAATTATAAATGCAGTAACTGGTTTGTGAAAGGGCATCCAAAGGAAATGTGTAAGTCCAGAGGAGAGATTTTTATATAGAAGAATAGAAGTGTAAATGAAACGGATGAAAGATAAACATACAGATAAACATTATTAAATTCTCCTTTTAACATTATTATATACTCCCTGCAGGGGGAGTAGATTAACCGCTTCTGGGGAGTGACGACCCCACGGGTACCAGTCAGCACACGCTACATGATTTTACACTTCTTACACCTACACTATCTATCTAAAACTACTCTTCTTTACATTTATACTTCCCAGTACATCTTACACTTACATTAGGCACCTCCGTATGGGCCCGGAGTAGAATGTACCCATGGTATCTCTCCCTGTCGTAAGAGGCGACTAAAAGAGACTCTTCCCACCACTGTCCATAGGTGAAGAGTACCTTCCGTCACCCTTTCTCCTATACCCTTTCTGAACAGGCAGACAAATCTCGCAGTCGTAGTGAAGACAACTTGTCTAGAGATGGGAACTCTGAAAAAAAAAATCCCCTGATCCTCCAGATTGGGGGTTAATGCGTCGGACCAGCTCCCCGACCATTTCAAAACTCTATAAATGCCAAAAACTAAAGTTTTTGGTTGAAGAGAACCTCAGTCTTGAGGAAATCCTATTAAAAAAAAAAAAAAATATTAAATTTATAGCAAACAATAAATCTTTATTAATAACATTCAAAATAAAGTATAAACTTCAACTAAATATTTTCTATTGTTTCTTATTGTCGTAAGCCTCCCAAAGGGCGCTACTTCTTTTACAGCAGCTTAAAAATCCTAATTTATGATTCCTAGCTGAAAACAAGGTAAGATTTGCATACATGCTATAGAAGTGCTTGAAAATTACATCAAGAAACTAAATGTCCTTTCGTATTTAAAACAGAAATCAAAAGACTCAAAGTTTACAGAACCTTATTCAACACATTTCACACTTTGTCTTTTGTAACGGCATGAGAGAGAACACAAGCCCGACCGAGAGAAAACAGACTCTCTCTGGTACTCTAGACTAGAGTGAGGAGAAACTGTATATAAGCCAATGAGAGACCTAGGCATCTATCTTCAGATTCAACCATTTACATCACATCGTGTCATACCTCTACTCTCACCCTTAATACTATAAAATCATTACAAGTCCAGTGCAGTTTGTGTAAGCTTATAGTAATATTATACAGTGTCTTCATATCTCGTCTAATTAATCAATCCCAATTTCTCTCCTAGACAAGATATGAAGACACTGTTATAATATATCTATAAGCTTACACAAACTGCACTGGACTTGTAATGATTTTATAGAATAAAGGGTGAGAGTAGAGGTATGACAACGATGTGATGTATATGGTTGAATCTGATAGATAGATGTCTAGGTCTCTCATTGGCTTATATACCGGTTCTCCCCACTCTAGCCTGCTTAAGTGAGAGAGTACCAGAGAGAGTCTGTTTTCTCTCATTTGGGCTTGTGTTCTCTCTCTTGCCGTTACATCTTTCATTCCGAAATCTTTCAGTCATCTGGTAAAATCTTTCAGCAATCTGGTATCTTTGTTGCTCCAGTTTCTGCAAAAGCTTAAAAATAATAAAATTAAAAAATATGTTATATAGAATTGGAATTTTTATATAATTTTACTAATGTTTATATATTAAAATGTGGTATTTTGAAAAAATATTTTTTATTTATTTATAACTACAAACATAATAATTAAGAATAAAATATTTATTATGAAAACGCACTTTGCATTTTTCTCTTTTTTTTTCATACTTCTTAAATTATTCCAAGTTATCACAATCTAACTTTATGTTATGATAAAATATGTTAGAAAGGTTGATAAAGTTGGCACTTTATCCCAAGTAGAATATATTATTGTCAAGAGATTCATCAGCAATTCAAATATAATCTGCGCGGCACATATATTACTTCCATACTTCCAAGTGGTTACCACTACCTTGGCTAAAATACACACGTTCTTGTCAATGAATTTTGCAGCTTTCAACTCAAATGAAAGTATATTTTAATTTTACATTTGAAGAAGAAATGGTTTCATTTATTTTTAATTTTTATATTTTTGGAAAAGTTTAATTAACATTATGTTAACAAAATTTAATTTTTGTAAAGTTCAAACAAATCAGTTTTGAAAATTTAATACAATCGCAAGCCTTTCCCCTCACAACAGTAAGAGAAAGTAAGAAAAATAAAATAAAAAATAAATTGACTGTCTATTTATCGATTTATATTACTTTCTCTTACTCCAAGTAAGAGGAAGTATTGTAATCGTGTCGTATTTTCGAAATCGAGTTTTCACCGGAAATATCCGTTTTGAGGTCCCTTAAGTCCCAAAAAAGTGGTTTTTAGCAAATGGTCTGTGTTTGTATGTATGTATGTGAACAGTCATAGCTCAAAACGAAAAACCGTAGAAGTTGAAACTTGATATTCCGTTTAGATATCACCATGCGATCTGACAGTACGTTATCTGTCAAATTCCTCCACCGAAAGTACACTTTACTAGCTGATTTTTTTTTTAACTTTTTGCAATTTTCTCAAAAATTTTTTCCAACGATTTTCTTCAAACTTGGTGTATCAAGTAAACATACAAAGAGCTACAACTTTTACTTGAAACATTTCTCACGTAAAAAAATCATTTAAAGCTCTTTTTGGGGAAGGATGCGGTTAGGTTTTCATCTAAAGTGCTATTTCAGTTTATTAGACAATTCTATCATCTAAATAATGTTAATTAGAATTATATATGTTGTTGAAATTCCGAGTTTTGAAAAAATCGGATAACCGGAAGTGCGTTTACTTTACTAAATGATTTTTTTTTCTCTTTTTCGTGATTTTCTCAAAAATGGCTTCGACGATTTTCTTGGTACTTCTAGTATAAACTAAATATAAGATCTACAACTTTTAATTAAAACATTTCTCTGGGAAAATTCATTTAAGGGCACTTTTAGGGGGCACTATCAGGAGTGGGATTATGTTTTTCTCCAAAGTGTATCCTAGTTGATTATTCAATTCTGTCATCCAAACAAAATTAATTAGAAATAAATAGATGGCCAAAATTCCGAGTTTCAGGAAAATTAGTAAACTGAAAGTGCGCTTTTACTGAACAGTTTTTTTCAGTTTTTGACGAATTTTATTAAATTTGGTACTCAAACTATAAAATTTATCAATTATAATTTTGAGAACTTGAGTAAGAGAAAGTTGTGTGAGTGTTTCACACCAGATTTTTTTTTCTCCTTTAAGCAAAAAAATCATTCCTTCTTGGTTCGAGTCTAGGAGTGCTTCCCTTAGATTTTCACTTCCTAGGATCCTCTCTATAGCTCACTATTCAGTGAAGGGCTGTGTTGTATTAACGAGAGAACATTGCCCGGAAGCTGGGAGTGAACTAAAAAGGTTACAGGCCCAATAAGAAAGTATGTTAAGTGTGTGTATGTGTTTGAGTATTTATGCAAGTCAATGTTGTGTGTATAATTTATAATTTATGTAATAATATTCTTAAGGTATAAAGATCCCTTCAATACCCTACAGATTCAGAGACATTTTCCGTGGTAGCCTGCTTCATTTTGTGGTCATCGAGCGGTTTCGGGCGTTCGCCATCTTCAGGATGCGTTTTTCAGACAGTGTGACAACACAGACTTGCACAGAGCAAATTCAGTTTATACACTCAACTGTATGTAAAAAAAATGTGTTTTACACATTCAGTGTGTAAAACTGAATTTGCTCAGTGCAAGTCTGTGTTGTCACACTGTCTGAAAAACGCATCCAGAAGATACGCGAACGCCCGAAACCGGTCGATGACCACAAAATGAAGCAGGCTACCACGGAAAATGTCTCTGATACTTTCCAGCTCTGCGGAATCAACCACCACAACAACCGTACAAATTGTCACTAGTCAAGCTTTTGAGAACGTTCTTTATTATTAATAATTAGTCACGTTCTTGACGACCTGTTTAATAAAATCCAACACCAAGCTTAGAAATGTAAAACCTCGTCCAGAATACGGATGATGATTCTACACTCTTAGAGGACTAATAAGGCATCTACCAGATTTACTGACCCCCTGACAAATTAAACTTCTGCAAATTAAAGAAAGGGAAACTGTACATCGACCAAGTCAAGACAGAAATAGACTTTCATTAAACTACAACAAGTAATACAGTATCACAATAGCTTTGACAACCAATATTAAAATAACGTTGCATGATTGTGGACAGTGAATTAAACTCACTAATCATCTTAAAACATAATTAGTTCATGTAAGATATCATTTGATTTCTGTTCCAATTTATTCTACAATTCCAAAATTGATTAACTATTTTACAAATATATTAATCCTTCTCCAATTAACTCCAAACGTACCCAGAACAGATTCCAACATTTTGTTATCACTTATCCCATATCCCATCCCATAATGTTAACATAATTATCTGCCACATCTTCCATTACTGAGAAGTCCAAGAAAAAGGCTGTTGATGTTCCTGCAGAGATATAATGTGTATATCCATACCCTACCTGAAAATTCGTCGATAATTACGACATATTGCATCAAAAATTATAACAATGTAAGGGTGTTGTGAGGAGATGCTGGTTGTTGATGATGAAAGATAAACACCTTAAGATGGTTAAGATATGTAATTGATATAAATATATATATAACTGACTGCCAGGGACTTTACACTTTAGAATTTAGAACTGAACTGAACTGACAGACTGACGTGGCTAAATGATATGTACGGAGTGTGAATCAACAGAATGATATCTGATGTGTAAGACTGAATTGAACAGAATGATCCTTGACTGTCTCTCTCTCATATATATATCCACTGGCCGAACCTCTCCTCTCTGTGCGAGAGGGGCTGTTTCTCTCCGCTAGAGTGGATGAGTGGTGGGGGTCACTACCCTACAACAATTAGCAATTATTAGATACCATTCAAATTATTATAATTATTACAATTAATAACTTAGGCAAAATATCGGGTTTGAACTTTCTAAGATTCTATAAAAAAAATTTATAAAAGAAAATTATTCCTCGTTCTGTATAATCTCACTGTAAAAACTTAAATTATCTTCAATTCTTCGTCTTAAGAGATAGGATTGAGCTCACTTATAGCGCGCAGGACTCCCAAGGGAGGTCTCGGATTCCAATCCGAGTGTTACCCTTAAATTTTCTCTTCATTTTAGACTCTACTGCCTTCATTGGGCAGTGTTGTCTGTAAAGAGAAAAAAAACTGCCTTGAGGCAGGCAGTGCGCTGAGAAGACTCCGGGTACCAATGACCTTGGACGTTGACTTTCTTAAATTAAAAAAAATTACTTTCTCCTACCAATCAGTAAGGGAAAGTAAAAAAAAATTATTAATTGTAATAATCAGAAAAAGATTTTCGTTTAATCGATTATCCTCAAACTTGAAAGTTTACCAATGAATTTATTGACCTTTAAAGATATTTGAACCGCAGATATTTTGACTTTATCAATTAAAAATGATAACATTTGCAATTAAAGAAATGATAGCTAAATTTTAAGATTTTTGGCAATGTCGCGATACCTTTTTCTCGTTGACCAGTTGGAAAATATAACAAAACTAAGGAGGGAACATAAACAGAGAACAAGAGAAGTTTTCTTGTACCTTATTTCTCGTTACTTAATAATTTTTTAGAATATCCCAAGAACGTATTTTCGAATATTAGAATTTTTATAATAGAATACGTATACGTATTTTCTAATATTGACCTATCATTCTGTAGTTAAATTTATGTCATCATATTAAATAACAAGTAATGTTTACACGTTATCTACTATATTTTAAAAATCCAATAAAAATATGCTGGCAACATTATTAATTAAGTAACAATGACCATGTATGAGTAAATGACCAAATGAACATGTATGAGTAATGTGGAGAATTTTCTGGTTTAATTCTTTTTCCCCCACACAGACATGTCGCACGTGCCACACACTATGAAATTCCTACTAACTATATAGGTCAGCTAAAAATCTAATTATCTCCAATCTGTCCCTAGTGTGATAAGTAAATTTACTACTGTGTACTACATTTGTGGCCAGAAAACAATAAATTGTGAAGCTAAAGATTTCCTTTTATTATTCTAAATTCTATATTAACGCAACTAAACTATTTAATCAAATTCATAGGAATTTATGAACAGTTTCATATAACCGAAATATTATTTGCAAAAAAAAAAATCTGCTTATGCGAAGGAAGTATTATAATAGAGCGATAAGCGACTTATCACAGACGAGGCCGGACTGGAGAATCCTGGTTTATGGATGGATCCAAAATGGCCTGCGGAACTGGAGCCGGAATTTATGGAGTTAAACCGGAGGTACTCATTGAGAGGTCTCTTGGTGGATACTCCAGGCTGAATTTTATGCTATAAAGGTCTGTGCTGAGGAGAAGTTGCTAATGGGCCCTAGGAATAGAGAGATATGCATTATTTCGGACAGCCAGGCGGCTGAAAGCTCTTGGGGCATTCAGAATTACTTCTTCCCTAGTCAGGGAGTGTCGCGACTCCCTGGAGGTGCTCTCCGGCCATAATAAAGTGCGGCTGGTTTGGGACACAAGGGGATAAAAGGTAATGAACTAGCCGACCAACTGGCCAGGAATGGAGCGAACACCCCTTTCTGTGGGCCGGAACCTGTTCTGAGGATAGCCAAAAGTATAGCGAGGGGTTTCTGAGAGAATGGACTCGGAAAGAACATAATTATAATGGCTGTGTTAGGTGGAGATAATTTGGGTCTGGTTGATGAAATAGAAAGGCGGTGTTAGCACTGGTTAACTATGTATAATAATAAAGATACACAGTCTGCCTGGACTTTACAATAGAGAATGGTTAAGATAGAGTGGTATGAAAATGATACGAAGTGACTGGCGAGATGATGAACTATAGATGAACTCTATCGAACTGTGATGAACTATCCTTCGATGGACTGTCCGTCGCTGTATCTGTACAGTTTCTCCCACTCCAGTCCGAGAGAGTGGTTGGGTTTGTTTCTCTTCTCTTTATTCTCTTTGGTTGATGATCTCTTTTTGGAGCTGTTACATAATCGTACTGGAGGCTAAGTACTAGGGCAAAACATGGCAAAATGGTTATGCCAGAACTGTGTAAAAGAAGAAACAGAGAGACCCTGGGTCTAAGCAGGTATCAGATTTGTCTGATAGCGGGCCTTTTTACAGGGCACATAAGGTTCAAGAAACATCAGCACAAGATGGGATTATTTGATTCAGAGCCCTTGTGTAGACTGTTTCAGGAGGAGGAGGAGATGGCCAATCATCTGTTGTTTGATGGCGTCGCAATTGGCAGAGTGAAGTACGAGATCTTCGGCACGTTGAGACCGGAGGAAATCGTACTTCAAGAAGGACTGGTGGGGAAGGTCCTGGCCTCAAGAAGAGGGGTTGGCACAATAAGCCTCAATGGGTAGGCTGCAGTGCCCGGGTTAGAGTCCCCCCCCTGTGTCATTCTATGCTATTCTATCAGCGGACAAACTTTGGTTTGCATATCTTTACGTATTAGATCCTAAATTACATAAACTTTTTTTTTTCATTCTTTTAGTTCATTTATTTAGAACATATTGTCACAGAAATTATCGAACGGTTTTCAATGCTTTTTTGTAAACTTCAGTTGACCGTAAGACTGAATAATAAGAACAGGTAACTTTTCAACTGAGCATGTTCTCTTCTTGAAAAAAATTTTGTTTTTCTCTTGCTTTTTTTAATGTATATTCAAAATTTTCTCTTTTTTAATTACATAAACTTTTAACTACTTTAAATTCAAGTTATGAAGAAACTTGATATGAATGAAACGCTAAAGATAAGCGAAATATTGATGGGTTTATATTTTGCATATGAGCAAATATTATCTAAATGATCAATTATATGTGATTGTTATGGGATATATATATATATATAAACATATAAATAAATAAGGCAGGTGGGCATTTGAAAAAGAAACTGTTCGAGTGCGGTTAATGTTATAATGGTTGTGAGAAGGAGAAAAAATTAGTGAGAATGGGTTTTAGAGAAATTAACCAGAGAATTATGCTGAACACAGTATAATGAAAGAATACACAAACTGCAAGGACTTTACAGTAAAATAGAACTTAGATAACGAGAGATATATGAAGAGACAGACTGGCTGAGTGATGAGAAGGTAAGTTCAAGGTTCCTGACTGGTTGTAAACTGGTCGTAAACTGTCCTGAACTGTACTGCTATCTCTCTATTTATATGAATCTAACTGGTCCCATCCTAGTCTGGCCAAAGTGTGAAGTAACCAAAATTTGATTCATTTAATGTGCTTCTCCGCTTTTCGGATCTTATGAATCTTTAGGATTCGGATCCCATTACATAATCGAATGAGAGAGAGAATTAGAGAGAATGCATTTTAGAGAAATAAACTAGATAATATGCTGAATACTGTTTATAATGAAAAACCCACAAAATGCAAGGACATTACAGTAAAATAGGAGTTATGTGGCGAGAGAAATATAAAGAGACAGACTGGCTGAGTAATGAAGGTGGATGATTGGTTGTAAACTTTCCTGAACTGCACTGCTGTCACTCTATTTATATGAATCTAACTGTCCCTTCCTAGTTTGGCCTGCGAGGGGAAACTAAAATTTGGTTCATTTAATGTGCTTTTCGGATCCTATGCATCCCATTACCATGTGTTCAACTAGATTAATAAATCTGTGTGATTAATTTAAAAAAAATTAGGCTGTACTGTGTATTACCTAAATGTCCGTTAAATGAACTTTTTTTTCGAGCTTTAGTATCAAATAAGAATTAATAAATTGCAAATTAAACTCTACTGTATTTTAATTGTTTAAGACGCTAACATATAGGAGTAATATATTTGTAATTATCACTTCATGCCAGATTTTTCATTTTCTAATTGATATTTAAAGATACGGACATCAATGCGTCTTAAATAATCAGTACGATTATTATGAGGGGGAAAAATACGGAAAATATGCAATTTTCTTTGAAGGCTGTTATTCTTAATTGCAGCGGTGTGAAACTCAAATACAGCAAAGGTCCAGTCAATTACATGTATGTATATCAGATGCTGGGCCGTATTCAGAATTATTCTGTGAACCGAAACATAATTTACTAGAAGTAAGAGAAAGTTATAGGAAGATTTGTAACAAGAACCCTTATGTTGCCAGGCTTATAAACAGTGAACCAGCATTTTTTTTTTCATTTGAATAGTTATACCAATGCTAATTGCTCTATAAGAAATACTGTCGACTGACACACCTCATTTCATAGACTAAACGAGAAGGTACTCAGAGGTAACACTCCCTAATTAATTGTTCGAACTAATTGCTCTCTTCATCTGTGGAGAGGAGATAGTGAGACCACTGACGCCTTAAACGTCTGAGAGGATTATCTGGACTACAACAAGATGATAAATTTCGGATTAGAGGATTAAAATTGGAATGAAAAGTCGGATGGAATTTGTTCGGGCAATCTTACTTACAAAAGCAATTTCTAGATATTTGTATATAGTTAGGATTTGAAACATAAAATGAAGGGTTAACTACAGTGCGAAGGATTTTGGACTATATGGATTGAATTCTTTGGAGATTTGAACGTTTCATTTGAGATTTGAATTCTATAGTTCGATGCCGTATATCCAGGTAGTTTTAATATGATAAGTGTATGAGTCATTTATTTTTTAGAAAGAGTTTGGATCTGTCTACTCAAAAGACGCTAGTGTCTATTAATTTTAAGTTTTTTAAGTCAGGTATATGGGTTCCAAGTCAATCTTTTATCTATGAACTCCCAAGGTAGCGAACGACATTGGTCGGAGGGACAGGAATTAAATTGTAATAGATTGGAGGGAGAGTGATGAAAGCGGCGGAGTGTGAAAGTGATGTTTTGGGAATTATATCAGCATTTAAATTATTTGGGAGTTTTTTATTGATAAAAAAGGCACACTTGAGAGGGATATATCTCATTGAATAGCGCAAGGGAAAAAGTTAATTAGCATTCTTAACACCGTGCTGTGGAATAAAAGTGTGGATATGGAGACAAAAAGAGGAATATTTGACGCTTTCTTCGTGGGCGCTAACATCTACAGGGCCGAAGCTTGGATTATTAGGAAAAAAGTGGGGATGATATTGTTGGCTCTGGAGATGGACTTTTGGAGAAGAAGCTGTGACATTCCAAGGATTCAGCATTTACCCAACTCTATGATCAGAGAGCGGGTTAATGTACAGCATAATATCCTGGAAAAAATTGGTCATCAGATATTGATATGGTTCGGACACCTATTGAGAATGGACAACGTCGATGGCCGAAAAAAATTTTTTTAGATACTCTAGAGGAGAGGAAAAAAGAGGCCGACCAAGGAAAGAATGGTCAGATGATGTGGAGGAGGGAATGACGGCTAGAGGCCTACAACACTGTGGCTGGGAAGGCAGAGATTTTTGGCGAGAATAAATCTTGGGTATCGGATCATATGATATTTATGGGTAAGCCGGAAAAAAAAAAAAATTAAAAGAATAAATTGTTTTAAATTGTTAACCATTTTTATTTTACATAAATATAACAAGTTTATATGAAAACAAGAATTAGTTGGCTTCTCGACCAATTCAAGGTAAAAAACAAAAACCAAAAAAGTAATTTTGTAATTGTTTTTTAATAATTTACAAGTTCGACGTTTCCACAAACTTTGTTTGCCTTCTTCAGGAACAATACAAAAATAAAGAGAAAAAATGATAACATAAAACACAAACAAAAAACAAAATACATGGGTGCGATTACAGTAGGACTGCTAAGTCTGTAATGAAAGGGTAATACAGAAGGCCAGGAGAAGGGGGGACCGTTATGTAAGTACCGTTATGTGTGGAGAAAGTAATGTATGGAGAGGGTGTAGAAAAATTGATTATTTATTTATTTATTTATTATTATTTTTTTTTTAATTTATTTATTATTTTTATTTTTATTTTATTTTTATTTATTTATTTTTTTCCTATCAGGATTTTTTAAGGGAACAGAGGATATGATTGCAATGGGAAGAAATTAGGTCTTTGTCTTTTTTATGATTAACAGGGTTAGGTTGGAGATGGATGTGTATGACTCAGTAAGGAGTCGCTTGGTGTAATTGGGCTGGGTAGCGACTTCTTCTAAGAAATCGCTTGTACTTCTAAGAAAATGACAGTACAGCACTTTCCAAGCACGCTCTATCCTTGATTTCCATAATCCTTCTATCTCGCTACCCAGCCCAATTCCACCAAGCGACTGAGTCCATACATATCCATCTCCAACCTAACCCTGTTAATCATAAAAAAGACAAAGACCTAATTTCTTCCCATTGCAATCATATCCTCTGTTCCCTTAAAAAATCCTGATAGGAAAAAAATAAATAAATAAAAATAAAATAAAAATAAAAATAATAAATAAATTAAAAAAAAAATAATAATAAATAAATAAATAAATAATCAATTTTTCTACACCCTCTCCATACATTACTTTCTCCACACATAACGGTACTTACATAACGGTCCCCCCTTCTCCTGGCCTTCTGCATTACCCTTTCATTACAGACTTAGCAGTTCTACTATAATCGCACCCATGTATTTTGTTTTTTGTTTGTGTTTTATGTTATCATTTTTTCTCTTTATTTTTGTATTATTCCTGAAGAAGGCAAACAAAGTTTGTGGAAACGTCGAACTTGTAAATTATTAAAAACAATTACAAAATTTACTTTTTTGGTTTTTGTTTTTTACCTTGAATCGGTCGAGAAGCCAACTAATTCTTGTTTTCATATTAACGGCCAACAAAAAAAATCTGATAATTATAACAAGTTTAGAAAATAATTAAACAATTATAAAACAAACAAGAAAACAATTATATTTATAAGAAAATTATTAAAATACATAATTTATTGACAAAAGTAATGTTTTATTTAAAGATAAAATGTTTTCTGTCTTAATCCAAACATTGATATTTAGGGGGAAAAAATCATCAGTGTCGCAGACCGAATACAAAACCATCACGGAACGCTAGTATGACCTCTTCTTTAAAAGAAAATAAATTGGTACTTTAAACTTTTACGTTCAGGTTCGTTCAGTAGGGCGAAAATGAATGTAGCAATTGAACGAGAGTTGTGGAAACTCATTTCAAGTTAATTATTAGTTTAAGTTAATTATTAGTTTTCTGCAACATGAAACTAACTGAAGAAAAAGTCAGAAAGTATGAAAACGCTCTTGACGTTCTTTTTCTGCCATACTTTCTTTTCTGCAATGACAAACTTTCTTCAGTCTATGAATTTTTAATAAATACTTAAGTTAATTCTTTAATATTATTTTTCACTGGCAGAATTTACACAAGGGCCAGGCATTTCAGAGGGTAGGCGTGGGGTCCCCATGCTTCAATGGAACATGTTAAATAAGATTTTCTTTGGAAAAAGTTTTAGACAATAATGATAGATCCTCAGATGTTTAATTAATATATTAGTTCGTATGTTATTCTAGTTATTATAGTGTCGTTATCGACTTCTAAATATTTTATTTGCATCATAACATTACGCTATTCTTCAATCAAATGCCCTATATCCGCAATTGTCGTTTAACTTTATATGAATACTGTATTTTATTCTAGAAAAATCTATAATAAAATGTGTGAAACACTTACAATACTTTCTCTCACTCCAATTTACACAGTCTCTAGTTTATCCAATTATAATATATGTGATGTGATGGCATGAAGAAGAAAGAAGATATAATTTTTAAATAAACCTAAAAATTATAACTAGTGGTTGGAAAATGGAAAAGGATCCAGCCAGCCGCTATCTGCAGGTCAAGAACCGCGGCAAAACCCTTTCAAACAGGGGTCAATATACAGTCAAGAGAACCGCCGCAAAACGCTTTTTGTATTTCTTTCATACAAGGGTCAATGTACCTCAAGAGGCCACCTGGCCACCATTTGTTAACAAAGCGTATTCACCCCGGCCAAAACAGCCTTTGTTAACTACCGACCTCCCCTAGGGACAATACGTACTACGAGAGATGTCTTAGTGTGGCACGTACTTACACATCAGCCGATGTGTGAGTGATGCAAATATAAACGTCGCCCACTGGAGTTCCAGATCAGTTAAGTACGAGTTATCAATCAGTTAAGTACGATTTATCAATCAGTTAAGTTCGAGTTATCAATCAGTTAAGTTCGAGTTATCAATCAGTCAAGTGCCAGTACGAAAGAAGATCAGAAGCATCATCACACATCGCGAGCGCGTCCCTATTTAAGGTTTTAACACTGCTTCTTTAATATTTTATATTCATTTCATAATTCTTATATTCATTTACAATTGTGCATCTTGGTTTTTCTGTTTCAATACACTTTAAATTATTTGTTAAAATATAGTTTATTTTCATAAATCAGTAGTTCGTATTTCGAATACCAATTCTCTAACCTCTCTAACTAACAACACTTACACCTCAGTTCAACTTCCGGTATCCATAAAACGATACCAACACATATATAACGCTTCTTCTTCTTATTATTTATTTGTTTAATTGCACTAATAATTAGTTCGATTCCTTTTTTTATGATGTTGCGAGAAACTAGATTTTGATTGAACTAGCTCTTGCGAACTCTTTCAATACTTTGCGGACTGTGCCACATACATGAAATATATTATGTATAGCTAAAAACTCCTAAGTTATCTAAGAAAAGTTTGTTTTTTAATTAAATATTATGAATTCCTTGGAGAAATTTTTGTGGGTATTTAACATCTTATTTTGTTCCATTAGTATAAACGCCAAATGGAAAATCGCGGTTCTTGCATTTCTGCCTAGTTTTCTTTTGCTTTCTATTTCAAGAATGGAATATAAATTCTGAGTATTTCTTTATAGCTCACACTAATTTTATAATTCTCTTTATAAAAAGAGAATGATATCGTGAGAGAATGACAGATTGAGCTAGCAGAGTGATGGTGATGATGTTTTCTTCATGGTTATAAGCGTAAGAGTGAATCACAAACTTCTTGATGATTAACCGTCGCTAGCGTTTATATTTGATTCTTGACTTCCTCCACTTCTCCAAAACTTCTCCTTCCTGTTTTTCTAAGGTGTTAGATAGCCAGATCTACGGTTAAAATTTGAATCGCTTATGGTAGGGGGATATCTCACACATTAAGTGACGTATTGTGTGATGTAGCTATGGGCACTGCCTTATGATTTTGTTGCCACCGGCGTTCCATTAGATTAGATAGATTAGATTCTAATGGGGGATTGGCTCTTCAGCCTGCGCCACCGTGACACCCCATGGATCTATTGTGGCACCCCCCTAGTTGGAGGCCCTTCCCCGATCCTGTCCTTTACCGAACTGTGGAATTGGGGGGGGGTCCCAGGTGTTCAATCAGAGCGCCTGCCATCAGAGCACCCCTCTCGAGTCCTGCTTGCCTTAAAAGACTTAATAGGTCCGTGAGGGGGCCCCGGCTGAGGCTTGTTGGCACCAGCTTCTCTTTACCAAAGAGGTCGCAACTTAGCCAGACTATCCCCTCGCACTGACATACCACGTGCAGCGCCGTCTCCTCGTCTTCCTGACAGAACCTACACAGGCTATCCGTTGCAGGCCCATGCGAATGCATGTGTTTGTTAAGTCTACAATGGCCAGTGAGAACGCCAACTGCTATCCTTATGGCCGCCCGGCCTAATTGGAGTAATTCCGCAGTTGGCTTGGGCGAGTGGCTAGGATAAACGTTTTCGCCTGCCTCTGGCCTGGAGTTTTGACCCACCATTCCCTGGATCGGTCCTGCATCTCCATGTCTTAATGGATGCACTTCTGAGGTATCTTGAGACGCCACAGAATGGTTCCGGCCCGATAAGTGCTCCTGATAATCCCCAGTATGCCTGGGATAAATGGGAGCTTTCCCTGTTGTAGTCGTGCCACGACTGCTCTTGCGACGCCTTGGACGTAAATGTGGAGTGGTGGAAGGTTTAACAGGACCTCCAAGGCCGCCCGGCCTTCCATTATAATATATATGTATATATCGCTTGCTGGAAGTAAGAAACCCACTGGTTTTTCTTTGGCTAAAACCCACGGTTATAAAGCTGGAAAAATTAAGTTTATTGATCTATTCTTGTAAAGATACAAAGAAAATTTCAGCAAAAAAAATAGAAAGAGAAATTTTTATTAGAAAATGGTTGCTATTTTGTTAAACTCTTGGATGAAAAAGTAAAATTTATAGCCGGAATTAAGTATTGTAATGAAAATTTAAATCGTAAAAAAAACTGCAGTTTTCTGTTAAATAAATATACAATTCTTCCGTGACAGAATACTTTGATGCATGCAAACAGTTAATATGTAAATAAATGCAAAAAAAAAAAATATGAAAATTACAACTAACATATAGAAAGAAAGCTTGGACTAAATAAACGTTTAAATAATAAAAATAACACTTTAACAAACATTCAATCTCTTAATATTTTGTTGTAAAAGAAAGAAAAACTTCCGAGTCAATCGAATACTTTCTCATACAGCATCAGGGAAGAGCAATAACAATAAAATTATGTTCATATCATTATAAAAAAATTTCAACAATTCAAAAACGAACCATGAGAATTTCTGAAAATATTTCTGCTACATTAGACGAACACAAGATTGTTTTATCAACATCACACTCTCGTATTGTTATCTAATATCATCTACGTGTGAAAAATATTTTAGATTCATTCATCTAAATCCATGAATGATATGTGATAATATTACATAAGAATATTATACTTCTGTAACATTCTTGTAATCTACACACTTTTACGAATGCCTATGGTATTACAAATATACTTTAAAAATAGAACATCCTTCTGAATTAATTTCTTATGGTTTGCGCACTTCATTCAGTTTCATAATGATGAAAAAACAAAAATCTGGTGTGAAACACTCACACAACTTTCTTTTACTCCAGTTCTCACAATTATAATTGACAAATTTTATAGTTTGTGTACCAAATTTAAAGAAATTCGTCGAAAATTGAAAAAAACTGTTCAGTAAAAGGGCACTTCCGGTTTATTAATTCTAAAATCGGAATTTTGGCCATCTATTTATTTCCAGTTAATTTTGGTTGGATTATAGAATTGTATAATCAACTATGATACCACTTTAAAGAAAAACATAACCCCACCCCTCCCTTAAAAGTGCCCTTAAATGAATTTTCCCAGCGAAATGTTTTAAATAAAAGTAGTAGATCTCTGCATGTTTAGTTTATATACGAAGTTTCAAGAAAATCGTCGGAGCCATTTATGGGAAAATTGCGAAAAAAGAGAATAAATCATTTAGTAAAGGTGGTAATGTAAACGCACTTCCGGTTATCCGATTTTTTTCAAACTCAGAATTTCAACAACATATTTAATTCTTTTAACACTATTTAGTTGTCAGAATTGTCTAATAAACTGAAATAGCACTTTACATGGAAGCCTAACCCCACCACTCCACAAAAGTGCCCTTAAATTCATTTTTCCGGGGAAATGTTTCAAGTAAAAATTGTAGTTCTTTGTATGTAGAAAATCGTTGGAACAATTTTTGAGAAAATTGCAAAAAAAAGTTTAAAAAACAGCTAGTAAAGTGGTACTTCCGGTAGTCATTTGGACAGGAGAACGAAACGGTCAGATCCCTGGTGCTATCTAACGGAATATCATGTTTCAACTGTCTATTGGTTTTTCGTTTTTGAGCTATGCTGTTCAAATACATACATACATACACACACAGACACACACACACACACACACACACACACACAGAGGCCAATTGCTAAAAACCACTTTTTTTGAACTCAGGGGACCTCAAAACGGATATTTCCGGTGAAAACTCGATATCGAAAATTTGACACGATTACAATACTTCCTCTTACTAAGAGTAAGAGAAAGTAAAAAATCTGGTGTGAAACACTCACACGACTTTCTCTTACTACATATTTATCTTAATATTATTTAGATGATAGAATTATGTAATAAACTGAAATTTTTAGAAGAAACCATAACCTCGCCCCACCACCAATAAAAAGTGTCTTTAAATTAATTTTCCCAAAGAAATGTTTCAAATAAAAGTTGTAGCTGTTTGTATATGTAGTTGATATTTAATGCTTAAAGAAAATCGTTGAAGCTATTTTTAGAGAAAATAGCAAAAAAATTGAAAACTACTTTCAGTAAAGCGCACTTCCGTGCTTCCGATTTTCCTTAAATTCGGCATTTCGACAACATATTAAATTCTAATTAATATTATTTAAATGTGAGAATTGTATAATAATTGAAATAGCACTTTAGAGGAAAATCATAATCCCATCTCTGCCCTAAAAAATGCCCTTAAGTGAATTTTTCCGGAGGAATATTGCAAATAAATAAACAAAATAAATGCAACATATGCAAACAAATAAACGTTGCAGGTCTTTGTATGTGTAGTTGATATAATAAAGTTGTAATGACATATCAGGGTCAAAGCAATGTCAAAGTGGCTCCAGCCAGTCGCTATCTTCACAAAGAATGGCACAGGAAGAAAGGATAATTTATAACTAGTGGCCCAGCCGGCCGCTGTCTTCAAGACAAGGGCCGCGGCCAAACAAAAACCCTCTTCAATACAAGGGTCAATACATTACATCAAAGACAAGCACCGATAAAGGTGGCCACTGACATAAATCACTGGTCACCGAACTAACCAAGGTCGCACGCTACGAGAGATGTCTTAGTATGAGTTCTTACTTACACACTTGACAGTGTGTGAGTAAGACTAATATAAACTTCCTCCCACTAGATGAGGGGATCAGTATCATTATATCATTATATCAGTAGCGACAGTATCATCAGTATCACGAGTATTATCATTATATCACTATAGCTTCAGTCTATCAGTATATATCATTACAGTAGGAGAGCGCGTCCCTATACAAGGTTAAACTTATAATTATTTTCATAGTTGTGCATATTAGTTTATTTATTTTAATCATTTTAAATTATTTGTTGTTTATCTCCTATTTATTTCTAACTATTGCATGTTAATAGTTACCAATTCTCACATTTAAATTATTGTAAAAATATAGTCTATTTTTATAAATTCAGTGTTAGTAATTCAGGCAATAACTCTCCGAAATCTCTAAACAAACTTCCGCCTAATAAATCTCTCTTCAAGTCATCTAACTCCATACCTCAGGAATCACGACAATTGATTCCACTACATCTGGTGGCAGCGATGGGATCCGATACATCCGATAATTGATTCCACTACAAAGCTTATAGAAAATCGTTGGAGTAGTTTTTGAGAAAATTGAAAAAAACCGATAGTAAAGTGGCATTTCCGGTTGATGGATTTCGGCCGAAATCTTCGTGCCTGATGCGGAGGTAATACCTAAACGGAATACCAAGTTTGAACTTCTTGCAAGTTTTCGTTTTTGAGATATTCTTTACACACACATCCATACACACACAAACACACAAATGATTTTCTTAAAAAACACTTTTTTGGACTTAGAGGATCTCAATACGCATATTTCCGGTGAAAACTCCATTTCGAAAATCTGGCAAGATCGCAATACTTCGTCTTACTATTTAGGTATTAGTAAAAGAAAGTAAAAATAGTTGTATATCCAAGGTTATTAATAAATTAAGTAAAAATTGAACCCTTTTTTAGTGTTCAATAATCTGATGTTTGTGAATTATTTCAAGTAAATTAAAATTTAAATCAATAACTTGGAATTACTGAAAATCTCTTCTTAGTACCTCATATTCAGTGAAAGTTCAGTCACACATTCACATAGCTAATTTCTTCCTAAATGTGTTTTTTTAAGATACAGCTCACAAGAACAGATCTAACTTCAAAATCGGTACCAAATACATACGAAAAGAAAAACTATGTCAAACATAACAGAGGATGAAGTGGGGAAACTTTTATAACTGTTAAATATAGCTTTTCTGATGCGAACAAAATTAGATGTACCTTGAAAATATAAACTCTACCAAAAAAAAAAAAAAAGGATTGCTGTATTAGCTTTCAAGGTGTGTAACGACCCTGAAGAGGCTCATTGCAATATGGGCGAAACGTCGGTTTTATAGCAAACCACTGATACGGTCTCAACCCGGTAAAGTGTTTTTCATGAAAATGGCCGTGAAATCCTAAAAGATCATATAATTCTGCTAAAGATAACTTAAAGTACGCCCTTAGATTGATCTAAACTTCTTAAATCTCCATCTGAGAACCAATGCTGTTTTGCACATCAAATATATAGATTAATAAGTTTTCAAATTCTTTAACTCACATCATTTTTTTAATAACACCACAATACCATAAAACCAAGATCCCAAAATGCCCAAAAGCGTTAAGGTAACATGAAAAACCAAGAACCAACTAGATAGTAACATGAAAACCTTCGATAACGTGCTAAACATTTTGGTTTGAAAAGCTAATTTGGTAATGTTGATTGTTATATACTTTTACCAGAAATCTAACGTGGGATACCCAAACGGAATCAATCAAATTGGGCTTTCTACAATTTATCATTTGTGAGGTATTTTCTTTACACACACACACACACACAGACACACACACACACACACACACACACACAAACAAACACAGACTATCTGCTAAGAAACAATTTTTTCGAATTCAAAACATGTATTTCTGATGAAAACTCAGGTTCGAAAATTTTACACGATCAGCATACTTACTCTTCCTTGCAGTAAATATAGAGAATCTGGTGTGAAACACTCACACAACTTTCTCTTACTCCAGTTTTCAAAATTGAAATTGACAAATTTTATAGTTAGTGTACCACGTTTAATGAAATTCGTCGAAATTAGTCGAAAACTGAAAAACTGTTTAGTAATAGCGCACTTCCCTTTTCTAATTTTCTTGAAACTCGGAATTCTGGCCATTTATTTATTTCTAATTAATTTTGTTTGGATGGTAGAATTGTATAATCAACTATGATAGTACTTTAAAGAAAAACATAACCCCATTCCTTCCCCAAAAGCCCCCTTAAATCACATTATCAGGAGAAACGTTTCAAATAAAAATTGTAGCTCTTTATATGTATAGTACACATAGCTACGCTAAAGAAAATCGTTGGAGACGTTTTCGAGAAAATAACAGAAAATTGAAAAATACATTTTAGTAAAAACGCACTACCGGTCATCCGATTTTTTTCAAACTCGGAATTTCAACAACATATTTAATTCTAATTAATATTATTTAGATCGTAGAATTGTGTAGTAAACTGAAATAGCACTTTAGATAAAAACCTAACCCCTCCCCTCCACCAAAACTGCCTTTAAATGAAATTTCCCAGAGAAATGTTTCACAGAAAAGTTGTAGGTCATTGTGTGTGTACTTGATATAATATGTTTCAAGAAAATCGTCGGAACCATTTTTGAGAAAATCGCAAAAAAGTATAAAAAAAAAAAACTAGTAAGTGGTACTTCCGGTTGAGGAATTTTGACAGATGACCCAATGTCGTATCCCATTGTGATACCTAAACGGAATATCATGTTTGAACTGCCTACGATTTTTCGTTTTTGAGCTATGCTGATCAAATACACACACACACACACACACACACACACACACACACAGACCATTTCCTAAAAATCACTTTTTTGGATTCATTGGACTTTAAAACGTATATTTTTCGGTGAAAATTCGATATCGAAAATTTGGCACGATTACAATACTTCCTCTTACTAGGAGTAAGAGAAAGTAAAAATGGCATGGTAAAAATGGGTTTCAAAGTATTCTTCCTTCTCTATATAGTTATGCATGTATATATATGTGTGTGTGTGTATGTATGAGTGTGCAAGTGTTTTTGGAATACATTTATTACAAAAAATAACAACAAAACTTGATCAATCTGAATATACCCGATAAAGTATAAATAAGCTATCAAAATGTAAAAGTCGTGTTAATATTTTTTTTTATATAATTTCTTGTTGAATTAGAAAAATAATAATAATAATAATAATATGAAAATTGGATAATCAAATAATTTATAAAAAAAAAAAAAATTAGGAAAATGCATATAAAAGAATGGACCCGCCCAATAATTTCATCTATTACAATGTCTGCTGTAGTGGAGAATACGTCATGCTATTTTGGGCTGAGTAAGTAGGAATCAATAGCGGTCCAAACAAATGGATTCATGTTATATTCACGTTGAACCCAAATATAGCTCACTTTATTAAACTATATTTGAATAATAATAAATTTGATAGCTTGTATAGCATGCTAGAAGGAGTAACTAAGATATTTTTAAATGTATTTACTATTATGTAATTCCGATATGGGAAAATAAAGAAGACAATTTGTTATTATTGTTATTATTATTATTATTATTATTATTATTATTCAGTAATGAAATTTAAAACTATATTAGTTGATTGTAAGAAGAAAAAAGCGAGTGATGGTAAAATTAAATGATGGGATTGCTGGATTGGAGAAATTACCAAGTGGTGGTGACCGCACGATACGATGATGTAAGATCTCTAAGATATGATTCTCTCTTCAAGAACGGGTTATCGCTAGGGGTCGTTCTATTAATGGATGGGAAAGAGCCATTCTATGGATGAGTGAAATTGGGTAATTCAGGATTTCCCTAGATCTTGTTTAAAAAAGGGAATCGTGTCAAATTTTCGTTTGACTTTACACTTCAAATACACTTTAAATGGACTTTTCACTTTAAATACATGTTTGAGGTCTCTAAATACGAGAAAAAAAATTTGGTCTCTCTCTCAAACTCTCTCTAGTGAAAAACACATTATTCCACAAGAAATTGTGCGAAATGTGTGGCTGCTCAATTATATTGAGTTGCTCAACAAACACAGCATACCAATCAATTCCATGAACATATTTTTTACCATTGTTCGAGTTAAAGTTTAACATATATTTATAAAGATTATTAGAAATAATCAAAACACAGCCTGTACATAGTATTCGTAAAAAATACAAGTCATAAAAATAATCTCAAGTCTAAAAACAAGAAAGCAATAGAACATTAACAATAAATAATAGATATAGGAAAGGACTAAAAATAAAATAGAAGAAATTAAAATAAATGAAATTTGACCATGCTGTCGTTATTGACCATATAAGTGATTATGTAAAATACCAAGCGAATCGAGTATAATTTGCTCGGTAATGGTCAGAAGATGAATCTTGTCTATTCCGACCTGGTCGAAGAAATCACTCGTAGTGCGGGGTATTGCTCCCCTACTTCCGAACCATAAACCCTTTACGATATAGTTACGATCCCCGAACATTTCCCGGTATTTTTCTTGCAGGTGAGGAATGCATTTCTCATATATATGCCTATACTCTTCGTCGATTTTCACTCCCTGGTTGGGATCGTTCGTTTCGAATCGGATGGTTGGGTCCGATGATTGATCAAAGCATCTTTTTTTCCTTTTAAATGCAACGATATCGACAAACCTACTTGAACGATCCGTGTCGATGCAGTGAACTTCGTCGAAACAGGTGTATCCTCTTTCAGTGAGAAGCTCGGCAATTCTTTTTTTTAACTCTATGGGTGACGAGGAGCATGTTCTGTGGACAGATTCCCAACACAAGATATATACGATATATTACATATTTTGTTTGACGAAGTTTCCGTCAAATTAGAATTTGGAAACCTGGAAGTGTGGCTTTACGGATTTTTTTTAGATTCCCTTACTCCTAGTATGTGGAAGTATTACGATCATGCCAGATCTTCAAGAATTCAGTTTTCACCAGAAATACATGTATTGGAGTCCCCTGAATACGAACAAAAAAATGTTTATAGCGAATAGTCTGTATGTATTCATGTATGTTTGTGTATTAGTTAACTGAATATCTCAAAAAAGGAAAAGTCGCAGAAAAGTCCATATACGCACTACCACCGCAACACGCACAAAGATTTTGGGTAAAATCTATCTACCGTAACACATCCAACTTTACTGAATAGCCTTTTCAGTTTTCATAATTTTCTCCATAAACGGCTCCAACGATTTTCTTTAAAGTTCATATACTACCTATACGTATAGATTGTAGATTGTTGTAGGGGATTATTGCACTGCGACCTGAAAGATCTATTGTGCCCCCTCCGTAGCATTCTCCAATGCAAAGCAGGCCTCCAAGCAGTGTTTTCTAGTCACAGACAACACTACCCATCACCGGTCAGTGAGTTATAAAGGCTCCTAGGAGGAAAAAATCTAAGGGCAGCATGCCGGATTCGAACCCGGGACCTCCGCGTTGCTAGTCCAGCGTGCTACCACTGAGCTAATCCCTTTCTTCTCTCTTGGCTTTCACCAATTAACTGGGGACGGAGACCCTAGTTTGAGTACTGTATTTGTCCTTGTCTGTAAAGTAGAATGTATCAGTTTTTTCATCGGCGTAACACATTTTTTATAGGTATATGGTGTGTGTGCCAGGTCACATGCGAATTTTTGGGAATGCGCGGTCTTCTGGCACATGTCTGGTCAGGTTTCCAGACCATGGGGACAGTTTAACAGCATTCCCCCTTGTGGATGAGTCAGTTGGTTTTCGGCAGTCCAAAAATTCTCACCGGGGGTCCGGACAAAGGCCATTAGTGAGACGTGCTGTGTTTTTCACGGAACTCTCTCAGGCATCTGGTTGGATCTCTTACTGGACATTGTGATTTAAGCAGAGATCCCTACAAAATGGGGCTCATGCCGGATCTATTTTGTAGAGTCTGTGAGACAGAGG
Organism: Triatoma infestans; assembly: GCA_011037195.1. Taxonomy (NCBI): domain Eukaryota; kingdom Metazoa; phylum Arthropoda; class Insecta; order Hemiptera; family Reduviidae; genus Triatoma; species Triatoma infestans. The sequence goes on along the minus strand of JAAEAF010003053.1, from coordinate 11,729 downwards.
AGGAAACACCCATCCATCTTATGCCTGATTGCCTGGGTTGTGAGGAAATAGGTTTAGGACCTTTGGTCGGAATAGGGTGTCTATGGAAGAGCTTAGGCTATTTCCGATTTATTCGGACTGCGGTGAATGTTAGATGGATTAGATCCGGGTCTGGATTTTTCGTTCTAGACCCGGTTTGTTGTTGTTTTCCTTGGGGTAGCTATATGGTTTTCACCAGGCAGAAAACTCTGCCCATCACCGCGCAGTGAGTTGTGGAGGAGGCTTCTAGGAAGAGAAAATCTAAGGGCAGCATGCTGGATTCGAATCCGGGACCTCCGCGTTGCTAGTCCATCGCGCTACCACTGAGCTTATCCTTTCTTTCTCCCTTAGCTTAGGCCAATTAACTAGGAACGGAGACCCTATAGTTTGTGTACTGTGTTTGTCTTTGTCTGTTATAATAGATGTGTTAGGTGGAGAGAATTTAGTTCTGGTTGATGATAATAAGAAGACTTGGTTAACACTGGTTAACTAATATATTAATAAATAGACATAGACTGCCTGGACTTTACAATCAATGAATGTTTAAGGTAGAGTGGTATGAGAATGACACGTAGCGATTGGATGTACTGAACTCATTTCAACTGTGTTTTTATGGATTGTCCGTCGCTATATTTATACAGCTTCTCCCACTCCAGAACGGAAGAGTGGTTGAGCTGCTCTTGCTCTCTTTGGTTGTTGAGCTTCTCTTTGGTTGCTGTTACATCTGTAAAGTGTAGAGTGTATTGTGTATTGTTCTGACGCAGTGCATAGTTACTGAGCTGTGGTAACCCGTGGGGTCGCAACTCCCCAAGTAATTGCATGCAACAGATACCCCTTGCGGGCAAATCTATACATACAAAATTACTAACACTTTTATTTCAAACATTTTCCCAGAAAAATTGATTTCTTTGTGGGGTTCTGGGAGGGGGAACAGTAGCGTTATACTTGCCACTAAAGTACCATTTCAGTATAATATATGTACCTACATTTCAGTGTACCTACATTATATTTAATGCATAGTACAACTATGGATAAAATTCTAAATTTGAAATAAATCGGTTTATTAGAAGTGAAATTTTACCAATAGGTTTTTATGTTGTTTTTTTTTGGAATTTTCTCGAAAACGTTTATAACGATTTCCTTCAACGATATCACTTTTATTTGAAATATTTTTCAAATAAAAAAAAAAAAAGTAGATTTTGCACGGTTTGGCGTTAAATTTCAAATTTATATGCAGTTGGTTTCAATGTATTTGATAGGCTTTACTGGGTCAGAATATATAATCACTTGTGTACCTGCCAAGCTTAGTAATTGCTTATCCCCTTAGGTAGGTAGGTAGGCTTAGTAAGTAGGTACTTATCCCCTTTACCACCCCTGGATTTATATTAGGATAAATATGTAAAATCTGAGTATAAGAAAATTGCTCATTACAATTGTACGAACACAGTCAGAAAAAGTCGTATGTATTTTCATACTAGATTTATTTCCTTTTTTTTAAATTTTGGCGAATTTCTGAAAAACAGCTCTGAGGTTTTTTTTTTTAATCTTCGATACATAAATAAATAGATAAATGCCTATTACTTAGATTTGAAAATTTTTCTGGAAAAGATTCTCTATAATGCATGGTTTTTGCCATATACATTTTAATGGGGTTGATGAAGGAGAAAAATGGTCTGGTTAAAATGATATAACACAATATGGGTGACACAGTATAATATGATAAGTGATATTGACTGACTGCCTGGACTTTACACTTGAAATGATAGAGTATGGTAGAATGGTAAAGGGTAATGGGTAATGACACGTGGTGATTGGCTATATGAACTCAATAGTATGAACTGTTCTCTTATCTGTTTCTCGTCGCTGTATTTATGTGATTTCTCCCACTCCAGTCCGCGAGAGTATTTTGTCTCTCTCTCTCTCTCTCTCTCGCTGCTATTACATACATATGTTGCATCGTCAGCATAGAATTCATATTTGAAAAAATCAGTAAATCATAAGTTTTTAGTTATACGCCATGTATCTGGCTATTCAGCCATTCTACATGGCGTAGCCGATTATAAAAATGGATAAAAATGGCGCCGGCGACTGGTGTAGTTCGTATAGTTGGAAATTCAGAGAACAATCTCAGACTCAGCGGGTTAACCAGAACTGTACTGAGTAGTTTTTTTTTCAGGCGTAGGTATGTGGCGCCATCATCGCCCATCTCGGTGAGATGCAATCAGCCACTGGTTCTCCAGATTGGGTATACCTTGTTCCACTTCATATTCCTTCTTGGTCCTCTTCCTTTTTCCTTTCACTCCCCATGGGCCGATAGGTTCCTGGTTCCTGGGGTACTGTACCCTGACCCCTGAGGCAACGAGTCAAAAATCAGTAGATGGCAAGTGGTAAGACGATCAGTCACGGCGTGCGATCAGTCATGCCGCTATAGATAATATAGCGAAGTACTGAACTGCGGGCGCAAGCAGCGCGGTTTCCAAGCCCAATTGCTTGCAATCGAGGTCGGATTTGTAGTGGCCGTTGGTTAACCAAGAGCTCCGCTGTCCTTCGAGAAATAAGCTGAGCGGGTGGGTATACGGCAATATAAATTAATACTCTTGGCGTCGCACTTGACGACGGAAGTGCCCTTCGCTAAGGGGTGCGGCCCACCAGAGTTAAAGTAGAGTCAGCCTTCTCTACGATCTGGTAGTGGCGGCCAGCTTTTGTTGGCTTCCACGCGTTGGTTGGGCGCACAACCTAACCTGCCTCCTTGTAGGGATGACACTTCTGCCACGGGGAGGCCTTGCACCCTAGCCTCTCGTGGTGGTAACATCCTTCTCTTGTAATAACGACTTTTTGCTTGCACAAGGGGATTGGTATATCCGAATGAATAGGAACGGTCTTTAAAGAACCCTTAATACCGAATGGGAACAGGAATGAGGAGGGAAGAATGTACAGAATAGTTATATATGTTTTTGAAATTTCTCGAAAAAAAACTGTAACAATGTGCTTTAAACTGCCATAAGAGGAAGTTGTGTTTTCCATTTATTCTCTTAAACAAGTTATTAGCTATTTAGCTAATTAATTTTCCTGAATAAGTGCGTTAGGAGAAAGAAGAATGAATAGCTTTGATATAGATAACTGCTTTCTGCCTTAGAAATGTTAATTTAATTAGTAGCCAACTGGTACAAGTTGTTTTCTTAGAAAGAAATTTCCAACTGAACGTAGACTGCATTCTCAGGCCACAGTTACATTTTTGTTTTCCCGTTCACCCTTTACACTTACAACAGCCCTTTTAATATAATTAATTTCGAAGAATGGAGGCATTCATAAAATTCCCGGGCTCAAGAATTCCGAATATTACTTGCTCTATTTGACAGAATTCTAACAAATAGGATCTAACATATCTTTTCTAACATATAGGATTTCTTACCAAGAAACTTCCGGCATTGTGTGTTGGAAGTCAGGATCGAACATCATGTCAGGATAACAACTAATTCTTTCGTATCATCAAACTCTGTGTAACACTCAGGTTTCTCAATTCTTAGTAGTGGGCTACTAATTTTTTCCATGGTTCATTTTGGTTAATTTTAAAGAGACTCTTATTAAGTGTCCCTTATCCTCCTGCTCTTGAGAGACTTTTTGATCCTGTAATGGATGTGAGAAAGAGAGAAAATTAGAGAGAATGAATTTAGGAACGAGAACCTAGGAGTATCCCCGGACTCCAAAGTTCAGATAAAGGACATGACCGGAGAGGAGACTCCGACTTACAAAAGGCCCTAAGGGGTCGCGGTGGCATAGACTGTAGAGCCAACCCCCAGAGAATCTAATCTAATCTAGGAATGAGAAATAAACTAGATGATATGCTGAACACTGTATAATGAATAGAGCACACAAACTGAAGGACTTTACAGTTAAATAAAAGTTAGGTAGCGTAAGAAATATAAAGAGACAGACTGGCTGAGTAATTAGAAGGTAAGTAGAAAGGTTGCTGACTGAATGTATTGCCGTAAAACTGTCTTGAACTATTCTGCTATCGCTCTATTTATATGAATCGAACTGTCGCTCTATTTATATGAATCTCCCTTCCTTGTCTGGTCTAAGTAGGGAGTAACTAACTTTTGATTCATTTAATGTCTGCTTCTTCACTCTTTTGGTCCCATTACAATCCTGATTACTACTTCAGAGGAACTGTGGAATCTTTTCTGAAAACTCTCAATCCGATTGAAACGTGCATACAAGATAAAGCACACTACAAGATAGTTCTTACAAGTTAAATTTTGCAAATTATAAGCCGTACAACTACCTTCGGAATTCAGTAATTTATCTGAGATATCCAGTCATGAGACACTCGAATGATATATTTCAATAGATACATACAACGCAATCCAATCAGAATTGCACTAAATCCAATGAGGGAACATACAACCAAGGTAGGCTAATGGTTGATCAAAGTGAAGTCCGGAATAGTGTGCCAATAACAAAAACCTACATTTGAAAATTAACGATCACAGATTTCCATACGAATCCCTAAAAAACCATTTTTTCCGCTATGATTGTTTCAAATGAAAAATGATTAACTTATATCTGTAGAAATAGCATGCCAAGATTTAAAGAAAAGTTGAAACCATTTTAGAGAAAATTCCAAACAGCTAAAAAGAAGCTATCATCATCATCATCATAATCATAATCCCCATTTGTACCGCCTAGGCAGTGTTGGGGGCTTGTTTATAGAGGGCAATCCACTTTTGGCGATCCTGGGCGAGTTCATTTCTTCTTTTCCAATCCATGCCTCTTTTTCTCATGGCTTCCTTAGCTCCTTCTTCCCATTTTAGTCTGGGCTTCCGTCTCTCTCTCTCCTGCCGTCTATTTTGGCGTTGTAAATGAGTCTGGCAGTTCGACTAGATTCCATGCGCAGTAGGTGTCCCAGCCATCTCAGCCTGTTTTGCTCAATGTTTTCAATGGCTGGCTTGATATCAAGATTTGCCCTAATTGCGACATTGCGAACTCTGTCTCTCCTAGTTTTGCCTTCCACTTTCCTTAGGTAACGCATTTCGGAGGCTTGGATTTTCGACAAATGCTTGGTAGTCAGTGTCCACGACTCACTAGAGTAGGTCAGAATAGGGAGGAACGTCGATCTGTACACAGCCATTTTGGCACTCTTACTCACTTCTCGACGGTTCAAGAAGCCTCTTCTGACAGCCTCGAACATCCTGCTTGCTGCTCGCACTCTCTCAGTGATTTCGCTATCGAAGAAGCCGTTTTCCTGTAAATGAGCTCCAAGGTACTTAAAGGATTCACTTTTTCAATTATTTCTCCATTTAACCTTATCACTCTCATTGCTCTTCCAGGCTTCTTTCCCATCTTCATCACTTTCGTTTTAATCGGGTTGATTTTCATGTTAATTTCCTTCAGTTCGTCTTGTAATACTTTTAAATTTTCTGAAGGTCTGTATCACTTTCAGCTAGAACAACCAGATCGTCTGCAAACGCGAGAATTGACAGGGTAACTTGTCTTAGGCTTAGATGTCCGAAGTGATATTTTTTCATTTTTCTTGTTGCCTTTTTAATGGCCGTGTCTAGGACTAAAATAAACAAAAGTGGGCTTAAACTACATCCTTGACGAATTCCTACCGAGGTTTCAAATTCTGGTGAGATGTGATTAGCAAATCGTACAACATTCCTTGTTTTCTCGTACAAACTTTTCACTGCTAATATGTGGCCTCTATCCACGCTATTTTCTCTTAGAGCCTTATATATATGTTCTTTCCTTACTCTGTCAAACGCTTTGACAAGGTCAACGTAGCAGATCGATAGCTCCTTTCCTTTTTCGATTGCTTTTTCAAAGATCTGTCTCATTGTAAATATAAGGTCTTGTGTACTTCGATTGTTGCGAAATCCATACTGCTCTTCTCCGAGCGTTTGTTCTACTTTTCTCCTGATTCGCTTTTCAATGACTTTCGCATAAAGCTTGCTCGGTACACTCAAGAGAGATATTTATTTAGTAAAGTCGTACTTCTAGTGACCAATTTTCTTTAAATTTGGAATTCTACCAATACATTTAATATATCTTTATTTATATAGGTGATATAATCATAGTTGATGCTTCACCAGAACCTCCTAAAAGAAAAAAAAACAATTTCCCTAGAAAAGTGATTCAAATAAATGTGCAATAGTTTAAATATGTGTTCATAGATGGGCACAATAGATCGTAAGGTCGCAGTGGCCCCCCATCAAAAAAAACATATGTTTAAAGATAGTATCAAGTTTACAGAAAAGTCTATGGAAAATCTCCATTTTCTAGAAATTCGCGAAAAAAAACTGCTACAAAAATTCGGAAAAGTCGCACCTACTTTGTGACGCAAATCTTATTATTATATACGGTAGTGATATCTAAACGGATTATGAAGTTTAAGCGATTTTTCGTTTTTCAAGATATTTTGTCTATACATTACCCACATTCACAATGATCATTTGTTAATTTTTTTTTTTTTTATCGTACTCAGAGAACTCAAAACATGTGATTCCGATGAAGAAAACTCAATTTCGAAAGTTTGACACGATCGCAATACTTCATCTAACAATTAAGAGGAAATGAACATGTTTAATTTTAAGTTGCTGTTTAAACTTAAGACACACATACCCACATACCTACAATTAATATTAAAATCCTACCTAGCCGGCAGGTATTTCCAAGTTAGTCAAGGTAGCGGCCCTATCTCCAATACTTTCTATAATCGCTGAAGTTCCTCAAGGCAGCATACTTGGTCCACTGTTCTATTCCTCATATACATCAGACATCCCAGAACCAAATACCATAATATATACCTTTGCAGATGATACTACAATCCTTTCCCCAAAACCTTGAACCCTTCAATGGTTATTGCTTTCTACTAAAACATATCCTAGAACTGGAATCTAGGCTACTTAAAATGGAAGTTAAAAGTTAATCCACAAAAAATTAAATACATCGTATTTACACTGGGTAGAAAAATCCTCCCACCTATTCACATTAACCATACTCTAATCTCTCCCATTATTATTATTATTTATTATTACCTATCACGGGTGGGATATACCCCGGCAAGCCAGCCAACAGAGGCTTATTGCGCCATCCCCGGTAACCTCTAGTAGATGAACACGCCCTCCTTACGGAGTTTGAGGACTTACACCACCAGATCATTTTAGGCTACTATCTCGTCAGGTCGCAACGTACAAAAGGTCTCGTACCTCAATTTAATTATTGCTACGCAATCAAATAGCAGGTGGGGGGGGCCGCTTCCTCCGCCTCCTGATATAATCTGCACAAGGTTCCGCGCTTATGAGCCCTAACTTGTGCAGATGCTTCCTGAATATGCCATGACCCCCGAAAATAGTTCCGTCACCAGAGAAATCTGGCTCCTAATCATTCGGTTCCTTCGTTTACACAGTCCTGGCATCATCCTTTTACTATGTATGGCACCTGGGCTCCCCCTCCAGAGCTCTTCATGCTTACTGCGATACCACTCCCTAATCGTCGCACGAAACGCCTCCGCCAGTGAAATCTCTCCCATAGACAACGTACGTTACCTGGGTTTCTAGTTAGACAAAAGACTGATTTGGAATCCCCCGACACTAGACTGAAACGACTTCAACTAAATAGACCGTTTAGACTACACTCAAGGCTACTAGACAAACTATACAAATTTACATTACAAAATAAAAAGACTACCTACTACCTAAAAATGGGGTAGAACCAAGCGTTCCAATTTCCACCGTATCCAGTCACTTCAAGAAAAAAAAAATCCTTCGAAAAATTGTCAATGCACCCTACTACGTTGCTAACCTCATCAACCATACTTATCTAAACTGATTCATTTCGTTAACCATCTAGTCAAAAACGAAGATTCCTAAAAATTCCATTCATCCACAACTGGTCATCCTAATCATTTACTATTCCCAAACAATCCAAGCAGGCGGCTGAAAAGAAGACGGCTCCGTGACCACCTTATAGAATAACTCAAGATAATGGAGTGCCATCTCTGGATGTCTTCTCCAATCCAATATTCCTGTTATCTAAGTTGTCATTTAACATATTTACTTGTTGCAGTGTATTTTTTTTTGCAGTTGTGAATGTCAATAAAAGAAAAAAAAAAAATTTTTAACTTTCCTTGAATAGCATTTGGAGGAGAAAGTCGTGTGAGTGATTCTCATCAGATTATTTATATTTTTTTTTTTGGAAATTCATTGATTTGTCATCAGTATCACATAATTTGCTAAATTAACAGAAATAAATAAATTTTAATTTAGTTCTAAGAAGTATAATAATTAAGTTTATTAATTTTCTTGTTCATAATAAATTGCCGTTAATAAGCATTCATTATTAAAGGAAATCCTTTAACCTTTGTACTTTAAAAAAAAGGGACAGAGAAAAAAAAAATAAACTTCAAACCACTTATCTCCACTCAAATAACAAACTCCCTCTTTTGAGAGTGTTAATAAAGTATGGCAAAGATAAGGTGCTGTTTTTGTATTTAAAATAAAAAAAAATCAATATAACCTTCTTTTAATTTGTTATATATCGTATTATTCAAACGCTCTGCTTGTATAAAAAAAAAAAAAAATCGAAAAATTAAAGGTCTTCTTTACTTCCCACGCTGTACGAAGAAAGAACAACACTCATACAAAACCAACACTAAAGGAAACTTTGCCTACCCTGGCATATTTCTTATTCTTAGTTAGATTCTGCGTTTATTTTTGCAAAAAAAATTACAAAAAAAAATTTGGTTCATACGCAGCTAGTATATCTAATATTTATTACACATTATTCATGAAACTTATTATTTATTCATATAATTTTAATTGTTCCACTGAAATTATCATTCACTACGAATATAATGAAGAATACTTAGAAACAAAAAAATCTAGTGTGAACCGACAAAACAACTTTCTCTTACTCCAGTTTTCAAAATTGTAATTAACAAATTTACTCTAACCAAATTTAATAAAATACGTCGGTAATTTTATGGAGAAAATCACAAAAACCTAAAAAAACTGTTAAGTAAAAACACACTTCCGGTTTACTAAGTTTCTTGAAACTCCAAATTTCAACAGCATATTTTTAATTCTAATTAAGATTATTTAGATGATAGAATTGTATAATAAATTGAATAGCACTTTAGAGAAAACCGTAACCCCACCCGTCCCCCAAAAGTACCCTTAAATCAATTTTCCCGAAAAAATGTTTTAAATAAAAGTTGTAGCTCTTTGTATGTGTAATTGATGTACCAAGTATCAAGAAAATCGTTGGATAGATTTTTGAGAAAATTGCAAAAAAAAACAAAAAAAAAAACATGCAGTTAATTGGTACTTCCGGTTGAGCAATTATTCATTTTTGAGCTATGCTATTCACATACATACACACACGCGCACACATACATACACCATTTTCTAAAAACCACTTTTTTGGACTTAGGAGTAATCAAGACGGAAATTTCCGGTAAAAAAACTCTATATAGAAAATTTGACACGATTACAATACTCTTCCTCTTTACTAGGAATAAGAGAAAGTAAAAAAATTTAAAATCTTTAAACCCGCAAAAATGCAATTCACTTTTTTGCAACACAAGTTTGTATACAAGATTGTAAAACAGTCAAATTTTCGATATTGGGGTATTACCGGGAAAAATCAGTTTTGAGGTCCCCTGAATCCAAATAAGTGGTTATTTGGAAATGGTGTGTGTATGTGAACAGCATAGGGTTCAAAAACAAAAATCGCAGAAATTTCAAACTTGATATTCCATTTAGGTATCACCATGGGAAGGACAGCACGTTTTCTTTCAAAATTCTTCAACCGGAAGTACCACTTTACTGAATGATTTTTTTTCACTTTTTGCGATTTCTCAAAAATGGCTCCATCGATTTTCTCTAAACTTGGTATATCAACTAGAGATACAAACTGCTATAACTTTTATTTGAAACATTTCTTTGGAAAAATTCCTTTAAGGCACTTTTGGGGGAAAGGTGGGGTTGAAGTTTTCCTCTAAAGTGCTAGTTCAGTTTATTATACAATTCTACCATCTAAATAATATTAATTAGGACTAAATATGTTGTTGAAATTCAGAGTTTAAAGAAAATCAGAGAAACGGAAGTACGTTTTTACAGAATAGTTTTTCAGTTTTCGCAATTTTCTCCATAAAAATACCAACGAATTTCATTAAATTTGGTATACTAACTATAAAACAATTTGTGAATCACAATTTTAAAGCTGGATTAAGAGAAAGTTGTGAATCCATCAAAATTATTTGATGTGAGTATGTCACACCAGATTTTGCCACATGCAAAAGTGGCATTTTTAAAAAAGTGCCACTCTCAGGGTGAATGGGTGAAATAAAATCAGGTTAAATAAAATTTAAATATGTTTTATGGACAAGAGTCACACCAGATAGTCTCAAGACTGGTGTGGAATAGCCTAACTGCCCTAACCGAGGTGGGTGCTCGGAACAAGTTGACACTCGCCTGGGTGCCGGGACATGCGGGATTTCTGGGCAATTGGAGGGCAGATGCCCTATCGAGGGAGGGTAAGAAGTATACCTTTATACCAGAAGTATACCTCGAATCCTTCTGCGGGTTATCCAGAAGACTAATTTAAACTTCAATCAAAGGTTAGGTAGAAGTACAGCGTCTACACTGGTGAAAAACAGAACACCAAGACAGAGGCAGGCAAAACTCTTCATTAAGAGATATTTGCCTAAATTTACCAGGATCTACTGAGCCGTAGCCGAAGGCATATAAGGCAAATTGTGGGTCTACTAACTGGGCATCGTAGGCTGAATAGGCACATGCATCAATTACTACTTGCGGATAAGGCGGTACGCCGATTCTGCAAGACGAGGTGGATACCCCGGTACACATTCTTTGCGAGTGTGCCGGCCTGGCGAGGACAAGGTTTCTTCAACTGGGGACAAGATGATCCCAAAGCCAAGAATTTCATGATGGAGTCACTCTCTATCCCGCCTGATTAAGAGGGGGCCTGATTAGGAGGGCGAAGATGAGGGATGTGCTATAATTCTAGAGGATCTTATTTGGAGGCCCTCCCCTTTCGAATCTAATCCAATCTATGGACAAGAGTTGTTAAAAAAATGTAAAATTTAATCCTTAAAAATTATTTTGTTATGAATATTAGGAATAAGTAAACGGAGACCTTAGGGAGAGCGCGTGAAACAGGTGTTTGGTTGGCCCTCATATTAGTCGTTCAAATCCAAAATACTAAATAAATAAATCTTAAGAAAATTATATTACATGCATAGTGCCATTCAAAAATTTAGTAATCTTAAATTTTTGACACGTCTTATATCAAAAAGACAACAAATGTCTCAGATTGGTTGGATCTTTTCCCAGATGGACACGTATCGATTATATGCATGCTGCACTTGATGTTGCCAGCGTATCAACTTTTATTTATAATCTTACACAAAAATTTATCATCTCCTGTGAAAACAGTCCCTATGCTCATATAGCAAACATTGTTAACTACAATCTAAGTTCTTTGAATTATAAAAAATATAAGCATAAGTGGCTTAAGCATATTCTGCTATAATTTATTGTGTAGATAAGGTTTTTTTAGATTATTTTCTCCTTATATAATCTATTAATGTTTATTTTAATTTGTGCAAATATGAAATACTAAATATTTTGGCATAGTGCCATTCAAAAATTTAGTAATCTTAAAATAGTATTTTATCAAAATATCAA